>VUQR01018950.1:15380-40978 GCA_015108515.1 Hemichromis elongatus | reverse complement strand
TCTCGTGACTGTTTTTCTTTTCTTTTCATTTTTTTTAGTGTGAGTACCTGTCGCCACATGGGGGTTCAAAACGACCAAGAAATTGTGTTTATTCACTAGTGATGTGGCAGCGGTGATACTGTGAAACATGAGCCGTCCCAATATGAGAACTGCAGCTCGAGAAGCCTCATAAAATCCACACAATTCAAAGGTTGACGCCTAACATTGCTGGTTAGCTCGCTGGCAGGCTGGCTAACTAGCTAACGTTAGCTCCAGCAATAACAGTTAAATGGGGGAAGCCTGCTGCTAACTAGCCAGCGAGAAGAGTTAGTTAGTAGGGTGCGTTCATTTGACGCGCATGCGCCCCTCATCCCACCTGCAGTTATGTAATGTTCAAGCTTCAAAGAAGCCAGTTTGTGCTGATACATTTTAATGTGTGGCTGCACGTTGAGTACCCAAAAATCCCCCCAAAACATCCGAAAAGTCGCCTTAAAAGCCGCTTCTGCATGCTCTACAGAGGGAGGGGGAGACAATCACTCGTGACGTCATTGCGTGGGGTCAAATCCTCTTTTGCGAAAATAAATTGGTTTAAATTATTCAGTTTTAAAACTGGATAGCGATTACGTTTCCGTTAAATACACGAAATGTCTAAAAAACAGTGTTAGAAAGTTCCATATAAATTTTGCAATGATTACAAGGGGGACTCAAGGGGGCTCGGTACGTCCCCACGGATCGCTCTTTAGGAACGACCGCACGGAAGTTACGGTTTATTACTCATTTTTTCTTATAGAGTAGCTTGCATCCAAAATGATCCTATGTCACTGTTTAATGTTTGGGTATATTGTTTTAGGTCAGTGCACTGGGTAGGGTACGAATATAATCGCACGCCGCTAAAATCGAACCAGCAGATGAAACGCAGCCTAACCGTGGCCTTCCAGCGGTCTGAACCCCCCCTTGAATCCCCCTTTACTTCCTCCTTCGCCCCCCTCCCTCTCAAGGCCGCCATCTTAAGTTCCCACCTACCTGAAATTTCCGACCAATTTTCTTTTACTAAATTCTCGTTGAAGGAGTCGTCATCCGCGAAAAATCGCACTCAATCCGTAATGCCAGTGATCCGAACTGTCTCCCGGTACCCAACGAGGTACCCCTAGGTCTGTGGGAAGAAGTTAAATTACGGACCGGGAGAGACTGGGTTTCGGCGCAGAATGTAGCGGTCGCGGGGAGGAGACTTTACGCAGCGAAATGGTGGAGGACCGCTGCTGACAAAGTACAGAACGCACGGAAATCTCGCGAGAGGTCGTCAAGCGCGCCACTTGAAATGCTGACATTTGTGATAGTTTATTTACCGGCGTTGGCGAGCGACTAATATCAAGAGGAATAAATTTAATTGATTTACTGCGGTTTGCTTGGAAGAAATTATGCGTGTCTAATCGGCTTGATCAGGATTATTCATTATAATAAATAGAATTATATCAACGTGACAGCAAAACAATTTCCCCGTCGGACTTTGTTTACAATAAGTAAACGCTTTTCTTGGTCATTGAAATGCTGGATTATTCATAAAATATAATCGCAGATATTTTTAATATACAGAGATTTTTAATGCACACTCGTGTCAAATTTAAGTGTAAATAATTATCTGTATGATTGTAAGTGATGTTATGGATGACATGTACCTGAAACTTGTTAAATGGGCTAAAACACGTTATTAATTGTTACTATTTAAAGCTTTATGTAAATATTAGATGGTTTTCCTTGGTTTAAAAAACACTGCGCTATTTCATGTCACATTTGAGTTTGAACAATGGTGATTTTTTTTTTTTTTTTTTTTTTTTTTTTTTTAATATGTTTTTTTTTTTTTTTTTTTTTTTTACTGTTCATTAAACCAAATAACCATTTTTAAACAAAAGAAATCTGTACGGAGCCACAAAACCTATTTAAACCTTAAAACAACAATAGCACAGCCCTTTAAGGACAGATTATCCTTTGAATATTATCAATAGGTGTAAATAAACTTTTTTTTCACGTCTGCTCCCCAGAGGGCCATTTATGACTATTTGCATTTTAATTACAATAACACTAGATTTTCGTTACATGTATAAAATTATAGAACTAAAACAACAAAATGTCAGTGCAAATATATTTTTAATGCACGTAGAACAGAATTGTTAAGTAAAGGAAAAAGTCCATTAAGCCTGCTTTGAAGTATGTGCTGTAATGCTATACTGGTCACTGATTGGTGCCAGCATTTCTGATAGTAAGGCACAGCTACACCTTTAAGTAGTGAAAATAAATAAACCTGTCCTCTGTCTGAAATCAATGGCTATTCATTTCTTGGACTTTAAATTCATCCCTCAAGGGATTCGGGACTAAATATTTTTGCACAAATATCCACCCACCCGCACTAAGGATCAGAAATGAAGATGATATGCTGACTGATTCAATGATTGCTCCATTAATCATGAATTCTTTAGTTCAGGGGTTGTGAACCTGGACCATCCTCACTCTCACTCCATGTGGCTTTGACAAAAAGTATATAAAAAAAAATAAACTGTGGTGATTAAAATTTTTTTTTTGATTTCTATAAGTCACTAATTTTATTCTCCTATTATAAATATATGTAGCCTGTATCATTTTAAATAACACTCATTTGCTTCTTTTTTTTCCCTTGGACACACCTGTTCCAGCTGCTTGATAATGCAAATGTCTAATCAGCCAATCACATGGCAGCAACTCAATGCATTTGGGCATGTAGAAATTGCGGAGCATCAGAATGAAGGAGAGATTATCTGACTTCAATCGTGGCATGGTCGTTGGTGTCAGGTGGACTGCTCTGAGCATTTCAGAAATCGGTGATCTCCTTGGATTTTCTTACACACCCAGTCCTTTATGGATTACAGTGAATGGTCTAAAGAAGAAAATGTGCACTGAGCAGCAGTTCTCTGGGTCAAAATGCCTTATTGATGGCAGACTGCTTCATACCGATAGGAAGGCAAGGGTAACTCGAAAAACCACATGTTGCAACCAAGGTATGCAGAAAAGCAAAACACAATTAACGTTGAATGAGATGGGTTACAGCAGCAGAAGACCACACCAGGTGGCACTAGTAAACTAGGTAAAAAGGTGCGAGACGGTTCCTACCTAACGCCACGTACAGCAGCTATATGCAAAGATTCAGGACAAAAGACGCACACAACGGTGTAAACAACAATTCATTTAATAATTATTCTTTGTGGTCTCTAGGGGAGGGGATCGAAAGGTATAAAATGGTCATAATAAAATAACGACCCAGTCTTTTCCCTCTCAGGATACCCACTGTCTAGTTGTCTTTTGACACAAGTCCTTATATTTTTTTTCCTTTTTAGTTCTTCAGCAGACGTCCCACTTATCCGTGTATATAACTTACTTTTGTTGAAGAAACAACTCGACAGTTCAATGTACAAGGCTCCCGTAGTCCCAAATGGATATAACACACAACCAGTGAGACACACAGGCAAACCTCCCTCTCTCTTAGCATTGTAGTCGCAGGTGAGATCCTTGAAGAGGCCAGAGGTTGCGATGGATGCGGCTTTAATGTTCACAAGCACTGAAGAGTTTTCTGTGAAGCAAGCCTTTCTGCTTCATTTGAAACATTACTACCTGGGGACAGAGTACTGGTTGATACCCAAAACAATGACAAATAACATAACAGTGAATATATTTATTATTATAGAAGATAATTAATGTTAAGAATAATAATTACAAAGGCAATTTCTCTAGACTACTATAATCTGGTCCTGCTCGTATAGTCAAGAGGAGACTGGAAAACACTTACAGGAAGCTCTAAAGACACTGTGTTTACTCGCACAGTGTAGCACAGTTCATTTCGCCATTCATCCTTTGAAAACCAAAGAAAAAGAAAAGTTTTTTTTTCTTTTTTTTTTTACATCGCAAAATTGAAGCCGAGGGGTTTGAAGTTGGATTTTTTTGGGGGGGGGAGTAAAGCAGAAAACTGAGGTACGATGCTGACTGATCTTTGTTAAATGGTCTCATCGGCAATCTGTCTTTGCACAATGACAATAAAAGACACACAAACAGAACAGAGGACCACTCTACCACTCTATTTCCAATATAAACCCTCGCCCACAACACCTAAAAGCAGGGTTAATACATATAGTGGAGGGCTTTGAAGTATCCCATAAGTTAACCAAGCCGAGGACAAACGAACCCCTCGACATTCATCCCCTCTGGAAGTCGTTTCCAAATCCGCCTGGAAAAGGCTTGCTTAAAAAAAAGAAAAAAAACAACAACAACAAAAAAAACATGGAAAATAATTCACCTGACAAATGAAAAAGCTGTCCTCTGCCTCTTCTGAAAACTTTCAGTATAAAATAAAAATACACCAAGGATGCACAGAAACCATGTACCTTTAAATTGCACTGATAGAACCATTGGGCTTATTCCATGCCTTGCTTTTTCCTCTTCCTACCATCACCTCCTTCCTTTTTTTTTTCTTTTTTTTTCTTTAAACATTTTTCAGAGGGGTGCGGGGTTGGTTTGGTTGTGTAATTGGAAGGTCGGGGTTTAGTAGTCTGCAAGAGGAAAAGGGGGCAGGTTGAGAGCAGCACAGTGATCCTGACATTTCCCTTAATCTCCTCCAGTGTTGTCCCTGTACTATCTGGATTCTCCATCTTTGTGGGCGCTGTACAGTGCCAGCTCACCTGGCCCTGCGAGTCTAGAGCTGCGGGGGGGTGTGGCCGACCGATTGGTGACGGACGGAATGAGCGGAGGCGGCGCCCCCACTGGAAGAGGTCCCACCAAGCCCGCCGTGGTCTTCGCCAGGATACCGTTGGCCATGTGGTGTGGGATGAGCGGGGCGAGGCGGGAGTAGAGGCCTGGGTGGTGCTGGTGAGCGCCAGAGGCTCCTGGAGGGAGTGGGTGGGTGAGAAAACCAGGCTGAAGCTGATCCAGGTGAGCGGCAGTAGCAGCGTGAGAGGGGCTGGAGAGGTGAGAGCCATGAGGGAGGTGCAGGTGCATGAAATTGCGAGCCCGCTCAAAGTCTTCCCTTAGGATCTGGGCCCGCTGCTCCTCATCCATCAGCCCACCTCCTGGGGGTCCGAGTTGAGGATGGCGATCGAAGGGATGCGCCATGAGGCTGAAGTCGGGGCGAACAGCAGAGGAGGAGGCATTAGAGGTAGAAGTCTGTGGGTGGGGCACCACTGACACGGCTACAGCAGCCCTTTCTGCCTCCATAAGGCGCTGATGCCGGAACAGCTGAGCCAGGTGCTGTTCAGGTCGCAGGGCTAGGTGAGGGTCTGACCGAAATGCTAACGCCTCCCTACGATGTTGCTGCTCCCTCCACGGATCCCAAGTGAAGCTATGTGGGCCCTGCGGTGGTCCTTGATGTGGACCGTGGGGGAAACGTTCACCACCAGGGCCGACTACCAACCCTCCAGGACCCACGGCGCCCCCCAGATATGCTTCAATGGTTCTTGTGCGTTCCAGCAGGGACATTGGTTGGTGCGAAGGCGGGTTTGGAGTAGGTGGTGGGAGAGGGACACCTGGAGTAGGAGTCAGAGATAAAGAGGAAGAAGAAGGGGTGCCAGAACTGGGGTGGTGAGGATGGCTGTTGGGGCGGTCAAAGCTGTGGCTGGGTGCTAGGGGATGGTGGGAGATGGGGATGTGCTCCGGCTCCTCCTTCCGCTCCTGTTTCACTTGAATTTGCATGGAAGGTTTGGACTGGGGCGTCGAGGTCCGGTCAGGCTTCTTGGTCTGAGACAATGAAGAAACAGAAGAGGAAGCAGTGGAGGAAGAGGGAAGGCTACCGTCTCTTTGGGAGTGCGATGGCTCGTTGTGGGAGTTGTGTGCTGTGGGAGCCACTGAGCGGGGGTACAGGTCCAAGGGAGATGGGACTGAGCGGTTAGAAGGTGGAGGAGGAGTGAGCACAGAAGAGGAGGAAGACCGCGGCCTGTCCCTGTCTGCTACTAAAGAAGAAGAGCCATGAGGAGGCCCCCTTGAAGATGCAGTCAGCACTGGCCTCTTCTCCACATCTCTGTCTCTATCGCGGTCTCTGTCTCTATTTAAGCTGCGTGTCAGGTCCTCAATAGGTCCGACTGTCCCCCCCATAGTGCTGCTGTGGCCATTGATGTGTGAGACTGGGGTGCTGCTGCGGGGCTTATAGGAAGGCCCGACCGGAGATATCCTCACAGGTCGGCCGTACAGCATGTTGTCTCTGCAAAACAAAAAGCATACAAAGTTCAGGCCATGCTAGATTTTTAAGCAGCTGGAAGATATTTAAACGACATTCAAGCTCCTGATATTTATATTTTTAACAAAAGGCCTGAAGCAGTAGAGCTTAATATCCTGCCACAACAGTTTTCCACATAGAGTTACAATTTCCAGTTTTGTGAACTATTACACTGCAGCAAGTTTGCTCACTTTGAAAGAAATCAACTGTCTCTAATGTTTTGATACTTTTATTCTAATGGAGGGAGACACAAGATCAGAAAAAAGTCCAGAAAATACGCATTCAACAAAAGTCATAGACTGTTTTTCATGTCCTGGAGTGAAATAAGCATTAAATCCTCTAGCAACACACGACTTAGTTCTCGGTGAAGAAACCCTTACTGACGAGCACAGTGATGATTCTCGTAGTTTGTCTCCAGGTTTGCACACACCTCAGGTGGAATTTTGGACCACTGCTCTTTACAGAATCTCTGAATCCTTTAGATGTCTTGTCTTCAAGCTTCTACTTTCTCCACAGTTTTTCTTTAAGACTGAGGTCTGGAGACTGGCTAGGCCACGACCTTAATGTGCTTCTTCTTTGGCTGCCTTGTTGGTAAATTTTGAGTCATTGCCATTCTGGAAAACATATTTTCAGTGTTCTAGCTGAGGGAAGGAGGTTCTCGTCCAAGATTTTACAGTACATTGGTCCAATCATTGGCCACTAAGTGAGGTGAAATAGTCCTATACCCGTAGCAGAAAAACAGTCTCCCAAAGAATGTTTCCACCTGTGTGCTTGACTGTGGGGATGGTGCTTTTTGGGTCATGGCATTGTGTGTTACCAATGGTGTTCTTGGTTTGTTCAAGTTCCTTTCTCCATTAAAATGAAACCACCATAAATTACAGGTTGTTTTTTTTTTATAAGTGAGCAAGCTTACAAATTCAGCAGGTGATGAAATAATTATTTCCCTCCCCTGTACCTGCTGGTAATGGTTTACCCTTTTCTCCAGGTAAATAGCTCGCCTAACACAATAAGAGAGACTCCCTTCCCACGACCTCAGCAGTTAAGGGGCGCCGAGTTCACCACTGTTAGAATACACAGCTGTCTATTTGTGGTTTCAATGCAAGCTCAAACATGTGTTGAGTAATTTAGTAAATTCACACACTCAGTAAAAGCTTTTCCTCCCTATTCCCTTCCCTGCCTGCTGCTCGCTGGCCTGCAACAACTCACCGTCAAGCATATTAAAAAGTTTAAATGAAGCCACCATTGAAATGTGTTAAACTTCTGTTGATCTCCTTGTAAGTGAATATGTGCAACTGTAACTTGACTCCAGCTATTGGTTGTGTTGTTTGTTTGGTTGTTAGAGGCAAATATTTGTGGGTTTCCAACATGACTGTATTCATGCGTGTAAAAGTAAAATGAACGAATGAATCTTTTAGCCACCGTCAAAGACTTAATTGTGCATTAGTATCTTACGTCATAGGCACGTGTTTGGGTTTTAGAGGGAAAGTCAAGCAAAACAAGCAGGACACCGTAGAACAGGGAAGTCCAACATATGACCCACCATCCAATCGTGCCCAGTGGATAGCTTTGGAAACGAAGGGGACATAATTTTTGTGCTTGCACTCTTTTGTTCCCTCTAAGGCATCTTACTACAAGTCAACAGATTTAACCAAACTCAAGTTTTATAGCCTCTTTGCCATCAAAGGTATTATGTACAGATTGCTATACCCAACAGGGGTAACACTGTTAAGCGCATCAGCTGTTTAATCTTCATAATGCCTCATTGTGGAATAAAATGCTTATAGTCTGGCCCAGTGTGATTATTTTTGCATTCTATGGACTTTTAGTCTCATGAAGACGATGAGCCAACCTTGCCATCATGTAAATGATGTAGGAATAGATCTCAAGACTTGTAGATGTCTCGTACTTAAAGGGTCAAAGACACTCAGGATCACCTCAAAGGCAACAACCCCTACTAAGTGCTAAATACCTGAGACTCCCCATGAGCTGTCAGAACTGAAGAAATCCCTTAGAGGCAAAATCTCTTCATAAACCCACAGAGACATCCAGGTGCCTTCAACGCAAGCAGTTAAGATTACCATGACCTGGATGACTTAGAACCTACACCGACTTAAAACCAGTTTAATTTCATACCTGTCCTTTTCATCCTTGATGTGGGGGATGTCTCTTCTCTCGCCATCCTTCACTCGTTCCCTCTCGTCCCTCTTATCCGCTCCTTTAGCCCAGCTGGGTCCGGCGGAGAATCCAGACGGGCCACCGTGGAGGCGGTTCCAGGGATCGTGATGGTTTGGGGTAGACAAGCCCCCGACTACACTGGCCGGTGAGTCTTTAGGCCCAAAGACAGAGCCGGCTGAAAACGAAACACATTTATTTGATGTTAGAAAACAGTACAGGTTAACGTAAAGGCAAATCTTCACCTTTGACTTTCACATTAAATATTTTATAGCACTACTTCTACAACCTACCGGATGTAAAAACACATGCGTTACATCAAGTATTATTGTTAGCATCTAATATTATTTTGGAAAACATGATTGAATATCAAGCAGCAGTTCAAACTGAAAGCAGTAAAAACACCAGTCCAAGTCCAGTTATTTAACTCTTAACTTCCTTCAGCACCTTCTTCTGCAGCACAAACAAAGGAAATCTTCAAAAGAAATTGACCCTTGCTAAATAATCAAACCTCTTATAACCCTTTATTTGATATAGTTTAGTACTGGGTACTTTTATTAACTCTTCCCAGCTTTGTCTAGTTGATCAAACACAACTAAACGATGGGACGACCTCCCAACAAACCCTGATTGTTTTCCAACTGGACAGAAATCCATACATTCATGGTGGACTTGAGTGGTTACTCAAATTAATGCATCCAACCTTATACTTGCATATCAGTGACAAAGCCCAGCACAGCATGTCTCTGTGACAGTGACTGCTGAGCTGTAGCTGTGCTATGAGACAGGAAAGAAAAGCATTAAGAGGAGAGAAAAGCATCAGGTGATAACAAACACCTCGGCCCGAGCTCGGAGACAAGATTACCCCCTGCTCAGAAGCAAAAGGACGGCTCAGGGTTTAAACTCTAAACCTTTGGCTAACCCAACAAAACCTGTACCAGTAATGGAAGTAAAAAATAAGGCTGGGGGATGTAATCTCTAAACCAATCCAAATAGTCTGGTATCTAAAGCTGATACGATGGGTTTTCAGTTAAATTCTTACTTAAAGCCAGGGTAGGTTTGTGTCATTGAACAAAATGTCGATAATAAATGTTTAAATTATTTTAATTCACAAAGTCTGAGAGGGACCAAGGCTCCTGCACCTCCTCTGGACTGTGATGGTACACTCTGGCCAATCAGGACAGGAAGAATATAAAATAGAGGAAGTGGTGTGAACTTTCTCTCTCCCTTCTTGTATGAAGCCAGAAGTCAGCAGTGACTCAGCTGTAGCACATGTTAAACTTAGTCATACGCCTAGTCTCATCTAGCAAGCTTCTTTCCTTTTACATTTTCTATAGCTTCAATAATAGATGTGGTAATATCCAACAGGTATGAGAGTGTTCAGTAATATTAATTGGCCTTCCTGCAGCCAAATCCACATAGTCTATGGGACAAGTCAGCTAGCCAGCCACCATGTGTCTCTCTACAGTCTGTTTGTACACTTACAATAAAGTCTAAATTAAAAAAAAGATGCTGAAAAGGTTTGTGCATCTCTGAAGCTATAGTTACACAACTAATGATTAATTTAGCTCATGTGTAAATGGATCTTTCTTAGAAGTTTACCTTAATTTATCAGACTTTACAACCCATCAGCTATACTAATAACCTTTACATTTTCACAAATACATTACTTCTTGCACCACTAGTCAGCCTAATTTTAAGTTAAAAACCAACCTGTGACCTTTGAGTGTTAAAAATTCAAACCTGACCAACACTACAAGCTGTTCTGACAGAGAGTAGTAATGAGAGGCTGGGTTACAGGAGCTCAGTTCCCCAAATTATACTGACTGGCTTCAGGGAAGGTAACCAGGTACCATCATAAATCTCTCTTAAATCTCTCTCTTGTCAGGCTATACTGAATGTTTATCAGCCACCTCCTCGGTTTCTGTTTTTACTGAAGCTAAAGGCTAGCCTCACACCCACACCACAAGAGCAGAAAAACTGTTAAATGTAAATATAAAAGAAGAAGTAGCTGCAGATCAATTCAATCTGTAAAACTTCAGGCAGTGAAGGCCACTGCAGGTTAGAAAATGCATCCATTCACAAGCTTATATGCATGAAAACACAATGATGACATAAAGAGAAGCTTCCAATCAAAGTGAACCAGCAGTCGTGCCAATCAACAAGTCAAAACCAGCTCTTCCTCCTCCTCATCATCATCATCTCACCAGCACAGTAAATGCTCCAACACAGCCAGGCAGATGTTTTTAAAATTTAAAGATGAAATTAACGTTACGTGTTGCAGTAAGGGGTGGCACGATAGCAGTCTCGTTTCAAAATCAAAACTCAAGAAGTGTCAAAACTGCACAACTGATCTAGTGTCAGTTATTGTAGGGTCTGCATTACAATATAAAGCGCCTTGGGGCGACTGCTGTTGTGATTTGGCACCGTATAAATAAAATTGAACTGAATTGAAACTGGCCACACATACCACGCAACCACGACCGTGCCACATGTAGTTAAAGCTAAGAGTCTTTGCTAAGTTGTTTGTCTGGGCATTAACCTGTTATCTTTGCAAATTAAAGCCCATTAAAAAAAAAAACTTCATTTTTACTTCATTGTATTTATTTTCATTCCACAATATATATTATGGTAAAAATAAACTCATACAGGTATTTGTGTTGTATTCTATTACATTTTATTGATCTTTATATTATTTTAATACTTATTTAAGCCATTTTGTTAAACTTATTAGAAATTCATTAGAATTTCTCCATATTCTGATTACACGATGTTAGAATAATAACTTAATCGACCTAACAGCATCCAGACGAGTCAGACCAGCTTTGACCCTGAAAGGCTCCAAGCAAAATTACAGATCAATGTGACTAAAAACATTGAAATAATGTGAATTTTTCTTAACCTAAAATCGTCCTATAGTGCTTCACAGTCTTCAACAGGAGACCTCCAGACCCCTCGGTCCTGTATCGTGACAGCCCCTCGCTGCACTACGTGAGTGAACACTAGTTTTGGTCTGTCACACAGTCACACAGGTGGAAACACTCCACACGCCATTAGGAGAGCTCACGCACTGAAGCAGGACTTAAAGGATCAGTTTGGATATTTGAAAACCTGTTTTAATGCACATGTCACACACATGCTGAATTGCTGCTGACTATAATTACCCCACTAGTCCACATTAGCCATTAAATGTGCAACTACACTATAAAACATGAGGGGGCAATATCCACATGAATTTCCAAGTTTATTGTCAGTAGTCTGAGATGGCCAAACAGATGTTTGCCAGTTTCCCTCTACGTGCTTCACCAAGCAGCATTTCCCTGTCGAGCCACAGAGCTGAAATACTTCCTGATAATTTCATCAGGTTATCAACACAAAGGACCTGTTGCACAACAGCCAGGGAGAAGACATCCAATTCATTATATTCATCTGACTGCTGGAGCGTTGTTTGAGGTTTGCTCTAAAAGTTGATTTTGAACCCTTTAGGAAAAGACCACTTAATGGCCTTAATGGAACGATTACAGTGATCAAAACGCAGCTTGGAACAGTTGAGCTGAAGAACACAGTGGGCTAATTTAAGAGGGCAAGAAAAGCAACAGCAACTCTTATCGAGTTACTGTTTTTGTTTGTTAGGTTTTCAACTATTATTAATGGTAGTGTTAAACCAACACTACCATTAGTGATGTTATAAAGGTTCAAGTGGCATCAACAGTAAGCCACGAGAGGTCAATGAAAGCCAGCAGCGACGACGTGCAAAACTAGTACTAGCGACGGGAAGAGGGCAGGTCCCAACGCTAAACTTTGAGGTGAGTGACTAACGGGTAGGAGTAGGAGTGAAGAAAATTCTGGATTGAGGTGTGGGGTGGTGAATACATTTAGAGTTACCTTTGTAGCCAACCATCTGCTACAAAGCGGTTTGCATTGAGTGAATAGCTTTATGTGCGGGGGTTTTAGTTTGTTAAGAGAATTAAAAATAAATACTCCTTTATTCTTGTTGGGGTTTTAAGGTTGATCTGACTGGATAGACTTCCTTTTTTATTCAACATGACCTGAAACATGACCTGAAAGGACAGTTTTCCCTCACAGACAACAGCAAGGCTTCTATTGGCCTGTAAGTAAATGTTGTTAACTGTTGTTGTAATGTTGTTAAACCAAGTGTGAACCATCTAAAAAACACTTTCCCCCACACTAGAAGGACAGCAAGCTGTGGTTCAGTTTTATCTGGACTGAGCTGAACTGTGGACCAGAAGCACTTTTACACCTTTAATTTGGATTTGGAAGTAAGAACTAAAAAGTCCACAGAAAGTTTTTCAACATCCATGTGACATGTGAGGGCTACATTCAGGTAGATTTGAAAGACTCTGAACTGATCCTTTAAGCTTTGCACATCAGGTGCAGAGATGCTGAAAAACTGACCCAGTGTTGGACTCCCGAGTCCTCCAAAGGCACCAGAGCCCAGAGCTCCCAGCGGGGTGAAGGGCGGAGATCGGCCATACGGATCTAACACAACCATTAGAAACGACCATTAGAAAGTTTTACAACAAAAAGCTAAAATCTCAGTTTCATAAACTAAACATTTATTTAAAAAAAAAAAACATTACTGTTTATCAGTTTAGACAAGTTAAAAATAAAAATCTTTCAATTTTGAGCTGATTTTACCCAAGTGTGGAGTCGGCGCGAGGAACGAGGAGTGTGGCGCTGATGGAGAGATGAAAGGAGCCGAGGGTGGATTGACTGGACCTGAAGGAAAGAGATAATAAAACAAAACAAAAAAATGTGTCAAGAATATTCAAATCAAGCTCAACACATTACTCACACACCAAACAACAAAGCTACAGGAGCTGACAAACCTCCAGGATGAGAGAACACAAAGTCAAACAGTGATCAGAAACATCAGAAGGAACCGATCGCATCTTTCAGACGTTGGCCCCGATTCGCTGATATGTTTGAAGATGTATTCTTAGACTAACCACAGAATCACCACCAGAACCACATTTAGTTTTCTTGGTGTAATATCTACTCATCTTAAAGCTCACTCTTTTAGTTGCAATTATTGAAACCAACAACTACCAATAAACTACTAAAAACAAGACTAAAACCAAACCTTTTCAAAAAAAAAAAAACTAAAATGAGGAAACCCAAACTGAATTTAAAGTAAAGAAAAAACTTTGATTGCTGCTCTGCTTGCAAACAGTGATTCATTTAACATTTTGTATGGTATACCTTTAATATAACTCCTCGTTAATATTTAATTTTTATTATCAATAAGGAATATAATATTGGAATTATATCGGAATACTATTCTATTTTTTCTTCATTTGTTTAAAATAATTAAATTCACCAAGCTTTCTTTGGCGTTTTCATTTTTAATCTTTTGAGGGCTGTTTATTGGTCTTTTTTTTTCCCCCTCTCCAGTGCTCGTTTTCTTGGACTCATTACTGTTTGTGTTTTTTGCCCCCCAAAAAGCCATCTTGTGCAATTCCAGTGCAGTACTTTCAGATGTTGCACATACTTTGTTGTCTAGCTTCAAATCCATGAAACACTAATACAGATGCAATAGCAAAAAGTTGCAGTATTAGCAGCATTTACTCAGGAACGCAATTTTTGTTTACATCTAGTCTGACTTGGTTTAAATTTCTTGGCAGAATATTAGAAATTCAGATGTGAGAATACTGAAGAAACCTGGATTTGTAAGCGCAACATTCACACACTTGTTTAAAGCACAGATTTGTATGCGTTAACCATTAAATCCAGAAGAAATGAAGGTTTTAAAGACTCTGACAGCCTGAATTCTGTTTCTCTTGTTGCACATTATTTACAGCAATACTCTGCGCAGAGACATAAATAAATAAATTACATTTTGCCAGCTGTTTGTGGGACACAGAAACATTAAAGGACATGCACCTGCAGCCGAGAACAGACTGGGAGGTCTGGTCAGCTCATGAGCGGGAGGTAAGGGCAGTTGGCCCAGTCCGCCAGCTGCAGGAAAACGGGCCAGCAGGTCACTGCGGAAGTCCAGTTTGTGAGGATCAGCCTGCATGAGCTAAATGAAGAGCAGAAGTTAAACCTCACACTGTCATCTTTGCAATGTGGCAATTAAATCTCTCCCCACATGATGTCAGTAAGAGACACTCACCTTTACTTTTCTCTGATGGTTGTGAATCATGTAGGCCACCTGCACATGCATAGCACACCATTTTCCTGGTTTCTGCACAGCACAAAAAAACCCACTTTGTTATTCCACAAATCTTACATCTACAACTTTAAAGCCCTTGTACACAGAAGTCAGATCCTGCTATCTTTTCTAGCCTCTATACAAGGTTGAGGTTTTGCAGCAGGAGATAAAGTTGCAATCTGGGGCCCAGCTCAAGTTCGGTTATGTCTATATTTTTAAAAAAAGAAAGGCGGTAAAAAGAATAACCGCATACATCATACACAGCAAAATTTCTAGGTCTGAAAAATCTAAACAAGTGTGCAAGAGCAGAAAATAGACCAGTAGCAGTCAAGATTACAAGTGAGATTAGTGCAAAGAGTGCGTGAAGCAGTTAGACAGTGATGCAGGCTGAAGAACTGAAAGGAGCAGAGGGATTCAAAAACATCTGTTTCTGCTTACATTTGTGATTTTCAATGTTGATGTCCCAAAGTGTTCAGTAAGCTACAAGAGAAGAGAAGTGTAAAACCACTTTTAATCTGCACATCTTGCTCTTTCTCAGGAGTAGTTTCTTGCTGTAGTGACTGCGCCGCAGCACATCCTAGCCTATACTGCAAATTTGCCATCATCAGAGTAAAGCAGTGTCCTTACCCTGGGGTCTTTGGGCTGCAGGTGGGAAGGCACAACACCAAATCGTTGTATATCAGGACCCGTTCCCTGAGGGACAAAAGGCTGTCACTGACGCAGCACAAACCCATGAGCAACAGCCTACTGAGCTATTAACACCTGGCATTATTCTTTTCCTTCTTAGCGCCACCACTTGTGCATTTTTACTCTAACTAATGCAACTAGGTCAAACACAAGAGATACTGCAAGAGCCTTAGGAAGCCACAGTTTCTATGATGAACCAAAGCAAACATTCTGTTAGATAGATGAGTGCTACTCGTTAAAATAGCCTCTAGTCATACCTGCCAATATATAGATATGGAAATCCAGAATTTAACATGACAGATAAAAACACACTAAAGTACACAGAGCCTCTGTGAGCTACCAAACAAATTTCGTTGCATGACTACAATGACAATAAAGTCTCTTTAATCTCTTTAATCTTTTACTTTTAAAACTCAAGACTAGGACCGTGCAACTTTAAATGAATATTTTTTTGTGCTCTGGTCATACGGCCAGCTCAGAGACCAGCTTATTTTGGTGGAAAATTTGGATGCAACTGGTTTTTTGTTGTTGTTGTTTGTTTTATATGAAATAGTTCAATATCAAAAGTGTCCGAGGACCTGAGAGATAAATTCACAGTGCACTGGATTTACTTCACGAACACCACCTGAACGTCCTTGATAGGGTTCAAGTTAAGAATTTTTCTCTATTATCTTCTTATAAAATAAAGATTTAGACTTAGAGTACACAATCAACAGTTTGCAGTGTTTGTAAAAAAAAAAAAAAACACTAAGTTCAACAGGCAACAAATACACATAATTTAGATGTAAATGGATGAAAATGGGCACGCAAAAAAAGAAAAAACAGGCTTTAGTAATGCCAGCCTGTATGCATGGAGAAGATGTTCACAGCCATTTAGTGACTAAATTAGCTGCCAATCAAAATGATTAAAAACAAAACAAAACACGGGCACTTTAATTTAATTACTTCATAACAAAAATGTGAAACTTTGCTTTACAGGAAATCATCTGCCTGCACCTCAACGCTAATAGAAAACATCCTTTTACAAGTCGTTTTAGCGGTTGTACCACCACCAGTTTCGAATGAGGAGATGAAGCTGCCGTTTCCCTGCTGGGACGTGGCACACATCAAACAAATCGCCCATATGGGTCAACAGTGAACTAGTTTATTCAGCATCTAACTCTTCTGCCTGTGTAGAGGTTAGATGCACACATGCCATTTTAAATCGGGTTATGTGTTGCCAGGTTGTTCTGAAACAGTTGAATTATATGTAATGTGTGGATTGTGCATGTAGACCGCTTTGTAGAAAGTTTGCAGTAACTTTAGGTAAGACACAAAAGGACTCAGTCGCACACTAGAGACCTGTCGGTGACACCCTGGCTGCCAAAATGTGCATTTGGCCAGTGGTTGCTGACATTTCTGGTGGTTTCTGGGTGATCCTGGCGCCTATAAATTGTACATTGGATGCCAAATTGTTTGCACCCACACAGATCTCTAGAACTGGTGTGACTGAGGCGTAAGGCATACGGATGCATTTGTTATAGTTAATCCAACTTGAGTGTGATGGTTACTGGTTGAAATTACTAAAATTCCTGGGAGAAACAACAAAACGAGGAAGCTAAAAATATCAGTTTCCTCGTGGGAAAAACTGGATTGTTGGCAAATATGCCTCTAGTGCTTGTGACACAGTGACATTCACATCGCAGGGAGCTCAAATCAGCAGTGATGTGGAAGTTATCACTTCACAAAAATCACGCTAACACAAAGACACAAAGAGAGTGTTCCTCACCTTTGGCTGAAATGCTCCCTGCAATGAGCTGAAGTGCCCAGGAGGAGGAGGAATCACCGGCTGAATACCCTGCACCGAGGGTGGCGTGTATGGTGGGAAGAACTGACACAAACACAAACACAGCTTAGTGGCCAGTACAAAACTTTCAAAATACGGCTACGGTTTTAGTTCTCGTTTCCTTGCCCTGACAGTTATTCTCAGATACTCACAGTGTGCCGGTACAGTCCGTCCATTTTGCCTGCATACTTATCGAACTAAAAAGACAAAAACGGTTGAGGTGGGTTAACGCATTCCAGCTGCAGTGGAGTTTAAAACAGGAGTAAAACTGCAGAGAGTCTCACCAGCGGCGGCGCTGTAGCTGAGGGCAGGAAGGGTGTGAAGTGTTGGTGCGTGTGCGTGTGTTGGTGCTGGTGGTTGTGCTGATGGAACTGGAAAGCCATGGCCGGGATGCTCGTCTGGTTCTGAGACGTCCGGCTCGATGAGCTAGGCGTGGAGCTCGGTGCTGTTGGGCCTCCTGGAGTGGAGCGGCCCGCTGTGTTATTTTCAGCCCCGGGGACGCTGCGTCTGCCCTCACGCTCTGCTGGAATGAAGAGGCAGTAATTAGTGGAGGGTAATGGGAGAAAGCAGAGAAAATAAATTAAAGAACATAAAATTCTCTTTACACTGGCTGTTAAAATGCGTGGAGGTATCTTCTGATCTGCAGATATTTAGTTTATCAAGCACTTCGTGACCACAAATAACCAAATTATTCATTAACTGCTTCTTCAGAGAGTCTTATCTAGCAGACTAACTACACCACGACTGCATCTGGCTCTGTAGCTGCTTGCAAGTTTGGCATAGACGCACACCAACCAGTCATCCCACCTGCTGCAAGTTCTCATCAATCTCATTTAGTCTTGTGCCTTGAATCTATGTAGAGCCTACGACATAGCCAACTATTAAGGGTCTTTACATCTTGTGCATCAAGATATAAATTAGAATTTAAGCATCTAAATTTCTTTACTTTAGTTGATTAAAGGTCATAACATTGTAGTAGACTAAATATAAAGTTTATTCAGTTAATATAAAGTGTAAAAGTTTGCTGTATTTTTAAGTGAAAACTGCTCCACACAGTTTACAAAGAGTCTCATTTTCCTCAGCATCAAATGCAAAATGTGACGATGTGTGTAAGGTCGGCGTTTTGTTGCTTTTTCATGAGAAACAGGGAGCATGGGCGCTAATCTGCACGTCTAACCTTACTGCAAAAGCAGATTACTTCTGATTGGATCACTTGGCTTAATTAGTTCTGATTAGTGGTGCAACGGATCACGGTTGATCCGTAATCAGCACAAACGTGATCCAAAGATTAAAAAAAAAAGTATGTTTATGGTGCGCGTGGTCAGTCTGTCAAGCGATAGTTATGGCCTGCGCCATCGGTCCAAGTGGAGGAGCAGAGAAGTTTGCGGTATTTAAGCAGGCCTTTGATGCCCAATCCGACCGGGCTAAAGCTATTACAAAGCTATTGGAGTGTTTAGCTGCAGACAGGAGGCCGCATTCCGTTTTGCAAAACAAGGGGTTTAAACTATGATGAACGTGCTTGAGCCATGCTATGATATACCGATGCGCGTCCACCTCAGTGACAAAATCATTCCAAGCATGTATGAGCAGGAAAAGTTTGAAATTATGGCTGAACTGTCCCAGGCATCTTCTGTTGCCCTAACTACAAATGGGAGGACCTCCAGGGCAACGGAAAGCTACGTGACTGTGACCGCTCATTATATCACAGCGGAGTGGTAGATACAAAGCCCTGTACTGCCCTATATTGCACCCTAATTTGATTTTATATAATTATGTGCAATGAGTCTTGAGTTGAATGTTTTTTTAAATAGGCAAAAAAAATACTTAAATTTGTGTCTTTTTTTCTTTTTTCGCTGATCCGAAAATTGATCCGATCCGTGACTTAAAACCGTGATCTGATCCGAACCGTGAGAGTTTTGATCAGTTGGACCACTAGTTCTGATAGGATCTCGTCTCTCTCCAACATTTATATCTTGTATTTCTTGTTTTCGTGCCTCAGTTTGTTTGTTTTTTAAGTTATTTGTCTTGCTGACATCACAAAAAAAAATGTATTGATGAAAACTCTGGGTGGAATCTAACACTAGTTAGAGTCCAGGTTTTCTCAAGGGTTTGTAGTTACATCACAGAGAGGACAAGATCTCCTCTGTGGAAGCAGCTAATTGATATTTATGACATCTGCAACAGCAGTTGAACTTACGAATGTGCCACACTAAAAGTGAAAAAAAAAGAAGGCATGCAACGTGCTTTGGTGTTATGTTACTGCTAATTTTTACTGGGCTAGAGACAAGTGTACAAGTGGGGGGGTCAGTTAATACTGTCATTTCAATTATATAACCAAGGCAGAAGCTTTAGAGATTACAGGGAGATACTGAAACAGCAGCTATGGGGGGAAAAAAACAAGAAACCTCTAATCATTCTGCTTCCTTTTTTGACTTCTTCTATTCCTATGTCAGTGCTGAAGTTGAGGTTTTCTCTGAGTTGTGACAGCCATCGTTTAGGAGAAGACTGCCAGGTCTGTATAAATGGTTAGAGCTGTGGGAACAATGCACACCACAACCAACACAGTGGCCATAAGCTGAAAACATGAGAACAAAAGGATGCCTAAACTTTCAAAATAAGAGCTGGTTTCTCAAGATTTCCTTTTGCCAGATGAATTCAAATTGAAAAATACTAAAATGAGTTGCCAAATACTGGCAAAGGTTAATAAACCAGGTATGTGGCTGGGAAACACAAAATAAAGTTAATCTCACAGACACATGAACAATAGAGTTACAACTACTGAAGTGATACTTCACTTCAACTTCTACTTTATGCAACACACGCTGTGCTTGTAAGACCCGATCTCAGTTCATCAATACGCAACTTCCTCAACACCCCAGACGAACCCAGACAACCGCCTGGGGAAGTCTGGGTTTGGTTTATTTTTGCAACAAATTAGTCATCATATTCCCATAAACAACTAAAACGGACTAAAGGCACTGAAATGAAGCATTTCTGTTTTGCTGTACACGCTTTTGTCAAGTGAGCTGTACCTTGCAGCAGAGGTGGAGGCGGAGGAAGGCCAGGTGAGGATGTAAATAATGCTCCAGAGCTGGTTCGGGATGGGGGTCGGAGAGGCCCTGAGGTTCCTGAGCCCCTCGAGAAGGGCAGAGAAACACTTGCGGAAGAAGCTGGGGAAAGGATGGAAGATGAGGAAGTCCCAACAGATGAAGCAGGTGGTTGAGGCTTGACTGGGGTGCTGAAACACAAAACACAACAGTTGAGCCTAAGAGTTGTAAAAGACAATGCCAGAAAGGAATGTAAAAAGAAATTGAGCTTCAGTTAACAGTATGTTTCATACCTGTTGTAGATGGAGTGAGGTCGTCCAGGCAAAGAGGGGTAGGGCTTGGGTTTGGAGAGCGGGGGGCTGCCGTTGTGGCGGCTGCCGTTGACCGGGCTGGACCGGGGCACCACGCCCGGGGAGTGGGAAGGCAGGCAGGGGAAGGAGGGGGAAGAGGTAGAAGAAGAAACCGCCTCGGGAAAGTGTGGCTCCAGGCTTTTCTCTTGACTTCGCTCCAGTCCAGACACCCGTGGAGTCACCATTAACCGTGAGACGCCACCGAAGCGCATCGGCAGAGATGGGCAGCTTTTGCCCACAGATGAGCCCATGTTTGAAGGGGTGGGATCGACAACTGAAAGAACAGAAAATCGGTCAGCAATTTTTTGGACTCTTGCAGGAAGGACAAAGGTCTGCTAAAGTTAAAAAAAAAACCTCAGAACAGCCAAAACTGGCTTGACAACTTGAGTTTGATTAAACCCAAAGTTAAACATTTTGGAGGCAACAATCCAATGTGTCAACCTAATTAAGTACACCCCCCACCACCACAACCCCACCCCGATCTCCACTGTCAGCATGAATGCAAACTAACTGCCATCCCAATGTTTTAGCCTCATGTTCCCTACAAGTTAAGGACAGAGAGGCAAACGGTTTTTAATAACTTAATTGATTAACCATTAAAAAACATGACCTGGATCTGAGTATGCAGCAGAAAAAGATGATCAGCCGTCTGCCATGCAGGCGGGTAAATGTTTGAAACCAAACACTCATGCCATTTGTGGGAACATCTTTGGGAGATGGCGTCTGTCCTGCCTCCCGTGTTGGTGCACACTGTTATGTCCAAGTTTAGTTAACCAGTTTTGTTAAATTAACTTAAAGCTTAAATTTCTTTTCTTAGCTTTTCTTTCATTCTTGTTCTTGTCAAGAATTAGCATCGTGTCTCTGCCACAATAAGCCATGTCATTAAACTAAACACCAAGTATAAGTTATGCCAAAAAACAAAAACTCACTTTTTTTGCAGAATTGCAGATTATTATGTCCTGACGACCATTAAATTAAAGTTCATTGAAACAAGGCACCTAAATAAATGCAGAGAAGGGCTGGCAGGCTAGCTGCAGGGTGGTTGAACTTGTTTCTAGAAGGACTTTGGACGCACCCCGCTCTGCCTGTGACTCGCCCTCTAACAATAGAAGCAAGGTCACTGATACTGGGAGTGGATCAGGACCATTAGGCTTCTGAAAGGTTTTTAAAAAAAACCAAACAAACAAACAAACATCCAAACTTATGTTTGGTGAATATATTAGTAAATATATTCAACAGAACTAAATAACTATTGATTGGTTTCTCTATCCATCCATCTTATATCACTTTTCCAGGTCCACCCAAACAGCCACCACCTCCGCCTCTTCTGGTGGGGGATAAGAAAGCGTTTCCTGGGTCTACCCCGGGGTCTCCTCCACAATGGGCATGCATAAAACGCCTCATTTAGGAGGTGTTGTCTAAACCAGATGCCCAAACCACCTTAACCGGCTCTTTTTAATGTGCAGTAGCAGTCACTCTTTGGCTTCTTTTAGTTTGTATTTAAGATGGTATTTTATTATCTTAATAAAATAAACTAAAGTAAATGAAACAAAAAGCCAGTGGGTTCTATTTTAAAATCTACCAATACTTTTGGCTGGAGAGTAAAAGTAGTTTCAAACACTGACGATACCCTCTTCTATACCCTCACTAGGGCTCCAAAATATTTTTCTAACATTTTATTCCACCTCATGTTTCTGTATATCTATGCAGCACATGTCTGTATTCTCTCATTTCATTATCTGCAGATTTTAAATCAGCTCTACTTTGTGTAATAACAAAAAGAAAGAAAACAATTGAGCCCGTTTGAATCGTTTTCTGTTAAGATCTACGTTTAGCCCTGTGGGAGCCCACTGATTGACACATCAGTTCACCGTTTCCTGAATGTAAAGCAGCAGGAAAGAAATGGCAATAGTAAATTTCTCAAACCTTTCCTAGTGCTGACTGTGAACACTGGATCCATGTCATTGTCGGAGGCCTACACGGGAAAACAAGAAGAGGATTTTATTAGAACGAGTCTCTAATTTTAAATCAACCAGCATTTTTACAACCAAAGTGAAAATGATTGTGGTAGGATCTCTGATAATAATTTTATCTACACAACCATAACCAAACATGGAAACTCCTGATAAGACTATAGGTAAACGGTACACACCTTGTCTCCTGTGTCACTCTCCGTGTCACACTGAAAGAGAAAAATAAGGCAGAAGAAAACATTTATATTTGCATTTATTAAAACACGTCAGCCAATGAATGTAAACCAACTTCATCACAACAGTGTTTCCCCACAAAATTATATTTTATGATATTAACCAAGTGGGGGTTTTTTACTATTCATTTGCTTATTAATTTCATTGTTATTGTAATTTTTTGCTTTGATTCCTGATATTTTGCAGTCATTTCTTTTATTTGTTTTGCATTTTCCTATTCATCTACCAAATTCACTTTTAAATCACAGTGACGTGACTCAAAAACTAAACTATATTTGCGGGGAGCACAAATTATATTACATACATGTTATGATAATAAATAGCAGAGCAATAATAAACTGCCTCTCATCCCACAAACGGACTCCAGCTTCACTTCCAAATAACAAGCATAACTCTCTTATCTTGTTATCAGAGGATAAAGACAGTAATCATTCTAAATGACACAATACTTCTTCTTTTGGCTGCTGCCTTCAAGGGTCACCACAGCAGATTATCTGCCTCCATCCACCCCTTGAATGCTCCTGTCACACCAGCCATCTGTGTGTGTCCTACTTTACATGAACTTCCTCCAAGCTCTTCGTTTTTTCATCCTGCCTACCAGCTCCGTCTTCAACATCCTTCGTCTAGTACAGCCGCTGTCCCTCCTCTACACATGTCCAAAACACCTCAGCTTCACCTCTCTAACTTCCAAAATGCTCAATCTAAGCTGTCCCTCGGATTTACTCTTTTCTAATCCTGTCAATCCTGGTCCCTCTTAGTATCTTCAGCTCTGCCAATTGAATTTTTGTTAGTAGCCCTCATGACAGGTCTCCAAAGGAAAAAAAAAAAACAATTTAAAGTCCTTTCTCCTTTCTCAAAAGGGGCTGTCACATTTGATGATTTAATGGATTAAAATGAGAGCAAGCACGATTGTCCTTATCTAAATCAATCATCTCATCCTCTCAGCACAAGTCTATTTTTGGCTGCTCCCCTATTCACAAGGGATCCCCTCAGCAGGTAGCTCTGCATGTTTTTAAACACTGGATGGTCTTCCCGATGCAAACCCAAAGGGATTTATATCTGCTTTAGTAGTCCTCATCAATTAATCTAAATCCTTTTATCTGGGGAAATGCCTCCAGTTATATCTCAGGTTTGAGTTTTAACAAGCTCAACTATTTAGACTGATCTTAACATGAAGAGATTAGATCAATCTAATGGAAACTAAAACCTGCCGGGCATGTTTTGCAACACATCAGTGCACACAGTCTGCACATTCACGTATGCCCGTGTGCATGCAAGCAGAAACACATGGATTACAACTTTTTTTCCCTTTTTTTTTTTTGCTTTTTAAATTTATATTTTTACTTTTCCATTTGTTCTATCAAGTATAACTGTAATAGTTTCAGAAATTTTAAATAACTTTGTCTCCTTCTTACCATGTGGAGCACATGATTTTTAAGTCTATGACATACAGATCTTTGTCATGCATGATAAAATGGATATTTTCATAATATTTAATGTGTATTGAGTTCTAAAAAAACAGCCTTTTTTACAGCACCAAACAGAGAAAGATTGTTAAGTTGGAATATTTATATAAATGTTATAAATATGATGCTGTTAATACACCAAGGAATAAAAATGTGCGATTTATGTAATGGCAGGCTACATTGTGTAGAGTTTCGTGTCTAGTAAATGAGGCATGCCCAAATTTATTCTGCGTAGGAAACACTGGACATTAGCAGAAAAGAAACTTACAATATAGCCAGTCTCCAAAGGTTGCCCCTGGGGGAAAAAATAAATAAATAAAATAAGCTTCAGTGGGTTTCAGTTAGCTCTAAACTTTTTGTGGATGTGATTAATCACTCTGCACCGCCTGAACGACAGGTGTTGTTAAAATTCGTGCAAGAGCGTGAATGTGAACCTGTTTTACAAGGTCACTTTAATAGCAGGATATACAGGCGATTACCACTACAGAAGTATAAACACGGTGTGTTTGATTAGGAATTATCTCAGTGACATCTAACATGGCAGTAAAGTCAGTTTCACCTCTATCTTTCTTCTCTTATTTCTACTATTATTCCAACAGCTGCTGGGAGGGGCTCCTTCCTCCGGCTCTGACAGCGGCCCTCCGCCGTTCTCCTCCGGCCCTCTCTTCCCCTTGTTCCTCCTTCCCAGCATGTCATTTCGCTGACTGGGCTTCAATGAACAGTCCATCTGATAAGGAGATGAAAAAAAAAATGGGGGTTTAAATATGGATAAATAAGCATTAATGTGTGTGCCTGAGGCCAAAGACCCAAAGGCAAGCTACAGGCGTATTAAAGTCCTAATTTGTGCTCTTCATAAAAATAGACCCCAAAAAAATGATGTAATGAATCACAGCCAGCATGAGGATATTACTGGAGCTGTTTGTGTGTGGACTCTATTAAATATATTGTCAAAACAAGCAATATAAGTGAAGCATTGTACATGCCCTTCCTTTTCAAAGGGCATCTTTTACCTGTGGTGTCATTTGCAGATTTTCGCCTGTTTGTTTACCAAATTTTCAAGAAAAAAAAATGAGTTAATACTTTTCCCCTCTTTATTACAGGTGGCTTGGCTCACTCATTTTTTGTGAAATAACTTGAGGTAATAACCTAATTTGACAGAAATATTTGGACCATTTAATGAAGAAAAACCTCCAAATTGCTTGAAAAAAAGAACAAATTGTAAAACTGGTTAAAAGAACTTAACATGACTTTAAGAGCAACAAAAATTTTGCTATATAGAGAAAATTTAAAAAAAAAAACAACACAATTTAACATCCTAAACAATCAGTCAAGATTTTAATCGATACCTTTCAGAAAGAAACCTACAGTAAGGAGTGTACATGGTTTCGAATCTTTCTGGCCATTTATCTTCCCTACTTATTTACCCCCAGCAGTGAGAAGAAAAAATCAGCGGAGCCGTGAAACG
>VUQR01018950.1:4941-15360 GCA_015108515.1 Hemichromis elongatus | reverse complement strand
AGTAATGCATCGCTGCTACACGAAATCATTATCCAGCCTTTCTGCTGGAAAGTATCAGCCCCTCAAGGCGCAGACGAATTACAACAACAAAATTATTTAAACAAGGTCCTGCTGATAAATTTAACCAGTCGCTGGAATGTCAAGAACAATATAAAAGGCCGAAGAGAGTCGTGGTGAAAAGGTTCAATGGCGCAAATCAAATTACATTGAAATAGACTCGCAGACTCTTTGCCTTAACTACATCTGGACCGATCACTGTTAGTCAACACCAAAGGCACATTTTTCAGAAGGCACAACTCTGATATGACACGCATACGCAGGATATTTCTCGTCTTTCAGGAGTGACTGCAAAAAATAAGCACGACTGGTTCACCTACGCTTACCGCAAAGACTACGCGGTATCTGATTTTCAGCTATTTGAAAAATAAAAATCCATTTTAAACTGGAGTAAATTAAATCCAACTAATAAAAGCTTAGCCCTGCTGATTTCCCTTCTGTTAAAACAGCCACATTAACTATACTTCTACTACCTCAGATCTAAAAATTGTGTTTGTGTGTTTTATTTTATATTGGACCTAACTTATACTCAAGCTTAAATGTTTGTTTTGTGTTGTCAGTGGCCAAAATTAAAAAGAAAACTAACAGATTAATTAGTTGATTAGTAAAGTTACACAGACTGTGTGCCGTAAATACTCACAGACCAATCGTTAATCGTCACTTCCATGGGGGCATTTTGAGCAGTCCTGAATAACTAATTGGATTAGGCTCGAAAAGGCAAATAAACTCAGCATGAATTGCAGGGAAATTCATGCAAACTAACAGTCTGTTGGTCTAATTTGGAAAAGTCCCTTTTATAAAATCTCTTACAGAAAAACTACAGACAGGATATGGCTTTTTTTTTTTTTAAATTTTAAACAAAAGGGACTTAGAACGTTTCATTGTAAATTGGTAAATTTTGGCAGGTCTTTCCTTTTTCTCTGTTAGCAGTTTCAGATACTTCATACGCCCATTTGACTGTAAAATGAAGTTACCTAGAAGAACAGTGCGGCTGTATGTGTGTGAATGGGCAGTTTTACTGCAGGACCTATTGGCAAATAATTTGCTTCCTCAAACTAATGTAGACGTGAGACGCACGCAAATGACATCAGCACTGACACGAAGGCAGATTACTATCTATCTATCCATTACTATCAGAGATTATCCACAATTTGCCACATGCCAACATCTTGTAAATAATTAAATATATGTATAAGCACTTTTTTGCTACAAATAAAAAATGGCCTTGATCAAAGGACCCACAGGACTACAGCTTTTTTTTTCTAAGTTGGGTCTAATTTGATCTAGCTTTGGTACATGTTTGTTTATCACATAAGGAAAAATCAGGTAACATGGACACTTTTTATGATTATATGCGAATCAGTCAAGCTTCTGTGTGTAGTCACCCCTCAAAGGCCTAATTTTGACCCAGAAAACCCATCAAATACCTATAAGGGACTGTCCTTCTCAAAATTGGCGTTTGGGATGACTTGAGGGTACAGAGTCAGTGCTATCTGCATTTACTGGCTTATTTAAGTCCTTTAAAATCAAAACTGCATTCAATATGAGGTACTGACATAGATATGGTTCCTGATTTAAAATCTTGAGTGTTTGAACAAAAGACAACACAAACTACAAAAAAAAAGGCTTTTCTTAGTGTGTTCCTTGTTCTTGCTTTATCTAAAAGGGCTACTTCGCAGCTCATCAACACATCTAAAAATTAGATTATGAATAATTGAGGCCTCTCCAGGACCCATCAGAGGATTGGGGAGTGAATGTTGTCACGCTTTAGGGGCTCAATCTGCAGCCCTTCACACCTTTGGCTGATTTAATTTAAGAAGATGAAAATTAAAGCAACCACCTACGAGGATGGTAATTATTTAATAAATTAGAGGAAAGGAGGGTGCCAAATCCCCACCGAACACTAACGTTGAACGTACACATGAATGACAGCTGATAGTGGGGTGTAAAAAACACCAAATTATGACAATCACCTCCAGAGCCTCCAAGCTGATGAAGCTCGCAATAGCGAAGCCATCGATGATGTCTTCCTCGCAGGACACGGACTCCCTCTTCCTCCGGCGTGGAGGCCTGTGTCTACCAAACCCTGGCCGGCACTCTCTCCCACCGGGACCCAGTACGCTGTTGGTCCCACATGCCTCCCGATCGGAGCCCGAGGATAGGGATGTGGCCCGCTCCTCGGCCAGGTCCACTCGCCTCCTCCGCCGCTCCCTGTCGCGCTGGGAACGGGATCGCCGGCTCTGCCTGAATCCGGTGCTTCGGCTCGGGCCCTCCATGTTTAAACGCCACCTCCTTTTCGCAACTCCGGTGACACTCCCAAAGGCACTTTTTTATGCAAGTCCCGGCCCGGTGGAAGGTACCGAACCGCGAATAAAAACACCACCACACAGGCCCTCTCCGAGAGCCTCTGTTAAAATGGCGTTAATGGAAACCAGTGGCTATTATTTACCGTCCTCTGACAGCAGTGTGCTGCTGGCATCAGTGCCGTTCTCTCGGCGAAATGTTAGTGTCATTTCTGAAATCTGAAAACAAACTTACATCCACATGGGAACTCAAAACATCGGCGACATTAACGCGAATGTCAGGACATCGCTGATTGTGTCTCGTTGACGGCTAACTTTAGCTAGCGTGCTAGCTAGCAGGAAATCCAAGCGATAACCACACAAGTTGTAAACATGTAAACAATAAAACACAAGTCTGGCTTTGTTACACCCAACGCAGGGTCAGATTGCTTCCGCAAGAGTAACAGAATTTTTTTTTTTTTTAAAAATGCTGTTTTCGGCACAGATTAAATCAACAAACTGTTTGCGATTTCCTTAATTTCTGCACACGCTGACAAAATTAGTAGCAAATTGATTAGCTAGTTAGCCAGGCCTGATAACGAGTATTACGAGACGTTGCATATTACTGTGAAATTTGAACGTCTTAATACTGACAGTTACTTTAATTTACACCTTACACGAGGAGTAAAAAGAGCTGTCTGCTTTACTTTAAATAGTAAATGCTGTTAGCGAACGTCAGTTAGCCTATACGCGGCTAATTCAATTTATAATAATATAAGACCGACGAGCTAAGAATACAACTTTATTCTTAAAATGTTTCTGTAAACACTCGTGAGCCGGGTTGTGGAGTGGGAATCTAACTAATACTCAGCAGTCAAGAGGGCAAATTCTCCTCCTGACGAGTTGTTGATGGCCGATAGTGGTGGCTGAGTCGCATCAAAAGAAAGACGTAACATTAGCATCGATGCTAGTCAGCGTTAGCCAATCCAGCTGTTAGCAACAACCAACTATCTCTAAAAATTTTTAAGAGGAAGCAGGAAGAATACGGAAGTTGGTTTTTATTCTAGGAATCATCCACTAAATAATATCCCTGTATTTCACATGAAACTGTTCAGTCGTTCCACCTCCATCATAAAGGAAAAAAACCGAGGCCCAAGCATCAAAGCCTCGGGGTCGATTTCCATAAACGAGGGTGTCGGCTGAGCCCCGTTGGGCTGGGCAGCTCCTTCATGCAGCTGTAATCCAATGTTTAGGAGAAGCTTGACCACTCGCCGTCGTTTCCGGTCAACGATTATTTTTTTCCTCGCTAAATCCAGTGTGTAGATTATATAGAGAGAAACAGGTCGGCTCCACTGCTGCCTCTTCGAGAGTTTCAACTGAACTGGAGATTTATTGCAAAACCTGGAAAGACACAACCCTTGTCAACCGTGCAGTGCATTGTGTGCTCCGCTCTTCTTCCTCAGTCATCAGGCAGACTGATTGGTACCTCCGCTGGTACTCTACTCTGCTACTGCCACCCTGTGGAGACCGAGATGTCCTGTCAGGTTTTAGTTTTCATAAAGAAGCTCCACACCCAGCCAAATATTTCTTTCAGTGTCTACAACTGAAAATGTTTTTGCAAAAGCACGGCAGGAGCTTCTTCTTCTTCCTTTTCTTCTTCTTCTTTCAGCTGGTCACTCTAGGGGTCGCTACAGCAGACCACCCTATCCCTGGCATCCTCTTCAGTCACACCAACCCCCCTTCACGACCTCCTTCACTATATCCATGAGTCTCTTTGGTCTTCTTTCCTTTTCTCTCTCCACCTCTCCATGCTCTCCTTCACCTGCTCCCTACTCTCACTACAGATCACCATGTCATCTGCAAACATCATAGTCCACATAGACTCCTGCGTTACCTCATCTGCCAGCCTGTCCATCACTTATAGGGGCATGATGAGATGGTTTGGATATGAGCTGCCAGGCAGGAGGAGAAGAGGAAATCCTCAGAGAAGATTCATAGATGTAGTAAAGGGAGACATATAGAGGGCTGGTGTGAAAGAGAAGGATGCTGAAGATAGGGTGAGATGGATACTGATGATTGAGGCAACCCCTAAAGAGAGCAGTTTAGAGAAGAAGACCCTCCAAAAGGAATTCTTTCTTAACCCAGTGAAAAATAATTATATTGTGTGTGTACTGGGCTGTGATTGCAGCCATTTCCAACTCTCTGTGAATGGTATTCATGACCATTGATCAGTCTTTGATCAGTGGACCTTGATCAGTGGTTGTGAGAATTTGCATAATTATGATGAAGGAACTGTCCTCCCAGCCCATTGTTCCTTCAGTGGGCTAGTTTCAGTCATTATGCAAATTGGATGAGTGACAAAACGTTTCTCTCGCTGAAAACGTTATGTCCAGATGAACAGAATCAACTTTTGGAGATATAGTGTAGGTTATTTATTTAAATAATATTTAACTAATATTAAAAGCAGGTGTGAGAAAAGTACATTTATTCAACTGTACCTAAAACAAACAACTGAGGCAACATTGTGTAGTTAAAATTAAAAGAGAAACAGTGATACTAAATACAGTGTCAGGCAGTTTCGGTCATCGTCACTTTGGTTAAATTTGTCATGATTAGTAGCCGAAGACAGACTTCATTTGTTTCATATGTACATATGTTTATTGAGACTGGGATTTCTAAATTACAGTGAGTGCTATTTGTAGGTTAAAGCTACTTTCAGCTCAACACTTATTTATAAGGAACCGCAACAGCAGGTCGTTCCACGAGGCGGTTATGACAGATTTTTACACGAGACGCCCTTCCTGACAGAACCCGAAAGGGGTTTGTGCCGAATCCTGTAATGAAACCGTGAATCTTTCGCTTGTTAGGCAAATGCGTTAAACCACTATTTTATTATATGAGACTTTTAAATGTTTTCCTCTGCCCCTGACAAATACCACCCATTACATAATAAAGACAAGCTAAAACTACCACTGAAATAATAAAAAAAAACACAAATAAAAAACTTTAAAGCGCTTAAACTACAATGAGGAAGCCCACAATGGGGACTAACCTTGAGGTTGAAGAGAAGCAGGAAGTATATTTTCTGTGTGAAAAAAAAGTGAATTTTAAAATCCTAAATAAGATTTACCAAACTAAATCCGACCTCTTAAGAGTATGGATTGGTTTGGATGTAAATAGCTGTTATAGTAAAAGCTTGGAAAGCTTTTAGCTTTCTGGAAAAGACGTGGCTCTTGGTGCAATCCAAAACGACTTAATTACCATCTGATGAAAAGTATAATCTGGACACAATTTTAAAATCACTGGTGTGTGGAACTGATATGAAAGCAGTTAAGAATTCATTTTTAAATTTCACTTTAAGTTTTCAGTTTATTTAAAAAAAAAAAAAAGTGTTTTCAAATCCTGTACTGTGATTGGAGATCCTATCTCACTAACATCCCTTAGACATCCCTTATTGTCTTTCCTTCCTTTATTCTTAGGATTCTTGTCAGTTTAAGAACTGCTTGTTTTTCCTGACAGTAAAGGAAAAAGACACCTCGTGGGAACATGCCTGTCACAGGAGATGAGCAAAACTATCAACTTACAACCTGACAACCAATAAAAATTGTGCATCTGCCCTGGGCTTCAGTAAATAGTTTTACAGTTTGGTGAGGAAGAACCTGACGAGCTTGTACAGATCCCTGACGTCACCCTCATTCATGCCTCAGAGATAAACTGAAGCAGCAGATGTGATCGACGCCTTATCAGCCAGTATCAGTGCTGCATGTCACTGATGGTCTTGTGACTAATAAATTCCCCCGCTGCTGTGATCGTATGTTCACAAACCTTTGGACACATATTGATGTGGAGCGTAACCACGGTCTTCTTTCCTCAGCGGACAGCCGGCATGTCTTAGCAGGAAAAGCACTGGTTTATTAATCAGGGCTGCATTCCACTTAGGGGAGGTCCTCCTACTGGGCATGTTTGCTCATCGTCATGGTGTCCTGGGGCAGTAAATGCACATGAGTCATTATGGTGTCATTGTTTCCACAGGTGTTTCTTTTTTTTGGTCCAGGATCAACATGTGTACAATAAATAATGTGTAAGGCAAAGAAAAAAGAGACCAGAAAAAGATACATTTGAAATCAGTCGGCTTTAAATGTAAGTTATATGCTGATACTTGTATATATATATGTACATTTTTAGATGACTAGTCCCAAAATCTATCCATCGATCCATTCTCTTAGCCACTTATCCAACCTAAGGTAGCCGGTAGGGGTTGGAGCCTATCTGTTGTGATGGAAGACACCTCTGAGCTGGATGAGAAACTTGTGGGATACACAAGCAGCTGCTCCCCAACCAATCAGAGTTAGCGGTGATTGAAAAGGAGCAGAAGACAGCAGTTGTGACAGATGTGGCAACAGCAGCTGACAGTAGCATTAGAAAGGAGTATGAGATAATCAAAAATTCCCAGTGGCTTAAGGAACAACTGAAAGGTAAAATCAAAGTGGTCCCAGTGGTATCAGGAGCTGGAATCATGGCTCCAACAGTCTCCGGGAACAACATCAGAGTACTGTGTCTCGGAAGGTGCAGCCGAACCATTAAACGCTCAAACATCCAGGCCTCTGGAAGAGGACCAAAACTTTAAGAAGAAACACTGTGTTACCAAATATTTTTTTTGCAAATGCGGAAAATCATAATTAATTACTCAGCGCACATCAAAGGGCCCGTGAGGAGGACAGTAACATTTGCGAGGGGGATAAAACAAACCTTGCGTAGAGCAAAACACAGTTAACTAAAAGTGTAGCTGTCATGTGTGGGCCACATGCTTCTATTGTGCAATCAAAACTTCCTCAAACTGATAATACTTCATTTGATGTGGAGGACGTTTTCCACCTTGAAACTTTGGCTCATCCTTTTGTGTTCCTTGGACACAAAACATTAAAAATCACTATTTGATTATATAGACGCCTACCTAAAAATGTGAGCACATACAACTAATAGACACTACACAGTCCCGAAGCTGGGCGACCAGGACAGACTCCTGAGCAGTGGGTACTGAATCAAAACACACAAAGATAAGGACTGAAAACGTGGACATTTACCTTTTATTTTAATGTAAATATCCACACACACAAACATGTATACACATATATATTCTTCTATTAATCTTTAGTCAAAATTACACTGAACTATTTATTCCTGTGGCTGGTTGTGTTGTCAGTGAACTTGCATTTTCGGGAGGATATTTAGGGTGGTTGTCATGCAGTCGAGCTCCTGGAGGACAGCAAAGAGTGTAGCAGGATGCCTGTGGCTACAGAAACGTTGAGAGACTCGATGCCAGGCACCAGCTCCCTGCCCGCTGGGATGGTGAGAAGTGTCTGACACATGGAGAGCAGCTCCTTGGAGAGTCCTTCTCCCTCTCCTCCCATCAGCAGCAACGTGGGTTTGGTCATTTTAAAGCCTGAACACTTGGTGATGGGCATCTGAGACACTTCTGCTTCCTGTCCCACTGTGCCAACCACCTGCCAGCCCTGCTCCACCTTCAGCTTCAACATCTCTGCAAGGTTTTCATATCCATACACCCCCATCACTTCCATGATGCCTGAGCTGGCCTTGCTGACCACTGGAGACAGCGGGCAGGTGTAGCGAAGACTGCTGGCAACTCTGTCCACCCCGAGGAAATAAGCAGAACGCAGGATGGCGCCGAGGTTCATGGGGTCCTGGATTCTTTCCAGAACGAGCCACAGAGGGGAGTCTTTCCTGCTGGGTGCAGAGTCCTCAGTGAGGTAGCTCAGGGGACTGGCTAGCAGGCACACTCCCTGATGGACTCCCCCATAGGACATCTTCTCCAGCTCCTTCCTGCTGACCCGATGGACTCGAACTCCTCGCCGATGAGCCTCCTCGCACACCTTCACCACAGACGCCCTGTGAGAGGCCTCGCCGTCTTTTACAAACAGCTTACGGACCCTCCTCCTGCCCTGAGTGAGAGCCAAGAAGCAGGGAGCAACACCAAAAACAACCTCGCAGTCATCAGATTTGGCCTCAAGTGCAGGTTTCTGCTTCACCTGCTTCTCCCTCTCTGCAGGGAAATCTTCCAAGCACAGTTTCCTGAGTTCAGGTGACACTCTGGAGTCATCTCCCCTCATCTGCTTCTGCAGCAGTGGGATCTCACTTTTAAACACTTTCCTCTGAGATGACCCCTCATGCTCCTGCCCTTCTGCAGGCTTGTGCTGGACTCTGGAGCGCCTCCTCGCTGCAGAGCTGTCCTTTGGGCTCAGGTGTGCAGCTGTTACGTGGTAAAAGGCAACCTGGGAGGCTAAAAAAGGTCCTTGAAATCTTCTGTTTAATAAAATCAGCAACCTGTGCTGACTTGCAATGAAGCCACGCATATTTATACAAGGGGTAGCCTCTGCACTGGAGAAACTCGCCTCAGCTCCCCGAGAAGTCCATCAATCCACAGATGTGTCAGAGACCTTCACGATGTCACGATGAATTAAAACACCAACTTCCCTTCTCAGCAGACATGCTGTAGCCTTTACGCACATGTGCTATCCAGCCTCAGCAAGCAGCGGATATTATGACCTGATGTGTAGTCATTTATACTACAAAATAAAAGCCTCAGACAGGCAGTCTAATGACAGACGTCACCCAAAGCTGCAAGAGTATGGAATTAAAATAATACATTTCACATAAATAACATTTTTCCTTACGGGGTCAAGTTTGACATGTACTTTTGTTGCTGTTATGATATTTAGTTTCATTTTCGTACTGGTCTTTAAAAGTCAATTTCTATGGATAAACTGTTATTTAATTACCTTACTGTCTATTGTATTATCTGTTTGGTTTTATGTATGTGATTTATAGTTATTGCATTTTTTGCTTTGCTTTAATTTTAATCAGTATAATTATAATATTAGTATAATATGTTCTATTTCCCAACTTCCCAACTGTGACAAATATTTTTAAAAAGTCAAAAAACAAAAAGAAAAAATGAAGGATGGGGGTCAATAGCTTTTTCACAGGACTGTGTGGCTTTAGGAGTCCTTTGTTACAGCTTGTTACAGCTTCCTTTGTTAAAAATTAGGTTAAACGCAAAAAAAATGAATAAATAAAATAAATAACAATAGCCTATGAAATAAAATGGTATGAAGCCAGATAACGTTTAATATTTTTAATATTCGACATGAAATGTTATTAACCAGAACATTTGTGTTTATAAAGAATAATATTGATTATAAATGGTTAAAAACAATCGCTGTATAAAATAATTTCTAGCTTTTATTTTGAAATTTCTGTCTGTCTTCCTCCGCTTGTAGGCACGTGACAAATGTGAAAAACTGACGTAAAACTGACGTCTTCCTGGGTGTGCGCGATGGCGTAATTTCCGGGAAGTAAAAGTCTAGCAACACGGAAGCGTAGAAAAGAAAACAAATAATCGTTTAAATTTGTGTCGAACAGAAGTCGGAGCTGACCCCTCTTTGCGCCGTATTCACCGTTTCGATCCCTGTCTCCGTCGCACACGGTAAGATTTAACCACCGGCCTCACGCTGTGGTGAGGTTACCTGTTGGGTTTAGTCGCCCTGCCAGAGGTAGACATCTAAGAGGAGGACAGCCGAGCTAAACAAGGCTGGATTTAGACTTCAGGCCTTTGGTCACATAACTGACTGCTGAGTAATCGTCCAGGAGACGGGGGCTCGTGACAGTCTGTGACGACTGTAGAAACACGTTTATATGAGTAAAAAATGTCGCTGTAGGTTGGTTTAAAATTGTTTTATTTCTACGGAAGGCAGAGAAGTTCAAATGGAAACCCCCCTCGCCCTTCTCGTATTCTCACATCCACCTAAATGTCAGGCACTTATTCTTTTCTTTTTTTTTGACAGAATACTGATGAAAAGCGATTTTAATTAATTAAAAACTAATTAATAATGTGTTTATAAGCGGGTGAAGTGAGCACAGCCTCAGGTCTGAGTCAGGATTATGTCTGTCTGTCTCTGGGCTCAAAATAAACACTAAGGTCCACTGTTAATGGTGTAAGGGCAAGTTAGTTTTGTTTGTGTGTGTTTGTGTGTGTGTGTGTGTGGGGGGGGGGGGGGTCATA
>VUQR01018949.1:0-19759 GCA_015108515.1 Hemichromis elongatus | reverse complement strand
ATGGCTTGTTCTTGTGCTGCTATGATTAGTGCCTCTGTGCTGTCTTTCAGTCCAGCTTTATCTAGCCATTGGTAGGATTTCTGGATATCAGCCACATCTGCTATCTGCCGGTGGTACATACCGTGCAGCGGCCTGTCCTTCCATGATGGTTCCTTGTCTTCCTCCTCTTTCTTGGGTTTCTGCTGCCTGAGGTATTCGCTGAGCACATTGTCGGTTGGGGCCATCTCAGTGATGTATTTGTGGATGTTAGTTGTCTCATCCTGGACTGTGATGCTGACACTCACCAGTCCCCGGCCTCCTTCCTTCCGCTTAGCGTACAGCCTCAGGGTGCTGGACTTGGGGTGAAACCCTCCATGCATGGTCAGGAGCTTTCTTGTCTTGATGTCAGTGGCTTCTATCTCCTCCTTTGGCCAGCTTATTATCCCAGCAGGGTACCTGATCACAGGCAGGGCGTAGGTGTTGATAGCCCAGATCTTGTTCTTACCGTTCAGCTGACTTCTCAGGACTTACACGCTGTGTAAAGAGCACATCCACTCTTTTTCCTTTTATCTAATTAGACTGCTCCATAACCGCTCCTGTAAATTCAGAGCTACATTCATAAACTGGCTATCAGCCATCACTGCTAGTTTTGATGAGCATGCTCATCATTTTAACTACAAATCTACACTAGTTGACAATTGTCAAGTCTCAGTGTACGGAAGAATATGAGTTTTTATTCTTGTTTTCACCCTGAGCTGCATTATAGTTGTCTGCACAACATGAAATATTAGACATACCCAATGCATTAGTGGGGAAAGGCTAATTGGTGAACATATTTTGATGGATGGCGATCAGCTTAGATTATTATTATATTGTCACCATGCTAACATGCTAATTATATGCACTGATAAGAATGTCAATTCTTTTCATTTAAAAATAAATACTGGACAACTGGCATGGTAACAACGATAATGACGCTAATCAAAAAATGTATGAAATCAAAAATGCAACATTTGGAAATGTCAACCTGCCGGTGGTGTTAGAAGGGGAAAAAACCCCAGCTTTCACACTAGCCATCTATGTAGAGATGCTGTTTACAAGGATAAAACTGACAAAATATAAGCCTGGCATAATTCAAATCCCAAGATGGTAATGATTTTGTTTTATTCATACAAAAGCAGAGATGCAAGCACTCATACATAGTCTGATTATAAAACAAAACACATTCACGCACGGTGGAGTAACAGTGAAGGCTGAAAGTGATAGGTACATGTGGGAAGCTGAGCTTTGAAAGACTAAACTAAAAGTACAGTATAGGTTCTTCTCTACATTCAACACAACAATTAAATTAAAAGACAGTTCACCTCTGCTGAATACATAAAGACAAATTCAGCAGAAATGCACCAGCTCTCTTTCTGCTTATTGCACACACAGACAAAGAAAAAACAGTGTTTCACTGTGTGAGAGTAAGAAACGGGCCTCGTTCGAAAGGAGGAGTGGTGGATTATACATTTTTTAGATGCCGGTAAGCTTTCTGGGGTTTAACCATTTGCTACAAATATTACAACTACAAGAATCTATTTGTTTTACATAACAACCACATAGCTGATTATGACTGGCAGATATAAAAATGCCTTACCCAAGCTCCTTCTTTAATTTGTAAAGAAACAGCCTTGAGTTCAAGTATTCAATGCATAAAAATATTACATTTGTCTTGTTTTGTTGTGGTGGTGAAAAATACTTCCTGCTTTATGCACATTTCCTAGAAGTACATGTTTATCTCCAAGAGCAATCTTTTTTCAACAAGTTTGAAAATATGCAAGGGCTAGCAGGATGTCTGGTCTCTAGGAGTTGAAGACCACTGGCAGTGCTGTCTGCTTGCAATCTGTGTTTTCGCTTTCTCAGGGTTCCTTCCTGCCCATCTACTGTCTCTGGATGTTTAAAGTAAGGGCAGAGCTTCACAAACTTCACAGCATATCTGCTTAGTGTAACTCTGCCTTTTATAATCTCCACCATCTAGTAAAGCCATAAACACAATAAGAAGAGATTATTTAAAAGAACTGAACATAATGTATTATAATAAATTATTTGGCAACTCAATGCTGATGAAGCAACAGAGAATCTCTAAGCAACCAGGTTGGGACACTGAAATGCAAAGTGACAGAACAGCACAGAGAACACTATGCAAGACACATCTCCTGGATGCACTGGTACGCATCTTCAGTGATGTATCAAGCACAAAGAACACAGACCTATTGACTCTCAGAAGATTGGTTGACTAGTTTTCTTGCCTGAATTAAACAATGTGGGAAAGTAAAAGCGATGAAATGGAATAGACAGGAAAGTGAAAGTAAACCTTCTTTATTGAATTTGTGCAAAAAATTGTTAAATTAATCCTGCATGGCCGTCACACCTTTTCCCAACTTTGATCTACCCTGGTCACATAGTGCTCATTGTTCCATGGGTGGTTTGCCTCCCTCTAAACACTTACCAATCATACTCGCCATTGTTGACAGATTTTCCAACTATGTTAAGACCACATGCCAAGCAAATCTAAATCCTAGGGGCTGTACTTTGGTGATTAACTGTAACCAGCCTTTCCCACCTTCCATGAGCCAAAGCTGATATAAACCACTGTCCAGCTCAGCCACTTGTGTATTTTTTTTAATGCTTTCTTGACTGCCAAATGCCTTCGTTTCCTGCTGAGGAACTGGGAAATGCATCCACATCCACTGTTATTGTAGGGATGCTAGTGTTTTTTTTTTATTCTTTGCTTTACTTGAATAAACTTTCAGACTGCTGATTTAATATATTTTCTATGTTTTCTTGTATGTCTTTATGAGATGTGCAATTTAGTCCATTCATTTAATTCGTACATAGCTTCACAAAATTTTATTTGAAATTCGATTTGTAATTTAAGTGTGCTTAAAGTTTCTTTTTCCCCAATCTTAGCTATTTTGAGTCTCTTGTGGTTAGATCAACCTTGGTATCACTCTGCTGTCCTCTGCCTGCATCGCCTGCTCAGCTTGCTCCGATTGCCCCCAACCCCCCGTCAGTTTAAATGATCCACTTCAAAGAGAAATACCATCCTTCACTCTTCTACTGAATCATACTCAGTAAAACCACAAAATCTAATCTGATGTTTTTGGTGCTGAGAAAGGACATAGGGAATTGTAATGTAAAGAAGTTTTGTTTTTTTTTTAAATCTAAAATGAACACAACACAATCAGCTGCTAAGAAACTAGTATACTTTAATGCAATACTTGTGTCCACATTGAAATATCCCTGAAAGTGTGGATGGATTTCATTGATGGATGGAGGCAATTTTCTTTTTACAGACCTTTGTGGTTTCCAGACAATGTCTTCTAATCACTTAATGACTTTTTCTCTGGCATTGCCCTGATCTACTAACATGTGGCTCTATTGAATTAGCTTTAAATGAACTGAAATGACATTTGGGGATTACATTTCAGAGGAATTGCGTTTTTCAGTTCTTATTCATTTCATCTAACACCATTTTTAGTTTCACTAGTAAGCTGAGTATCCTCAGGGAACGTCAGTCAGTACTTTTGTTATTTTTGTAGACTGACACATACAAAATTCATACTATTATCACATTCTTAGATTAGCTGTGAACAGGGTAATACATCTAACACTTGTTGCCATTTGTGTCTCATTTGTTTATTTCCAGGGTGAAGAATTAAAAAAAAAAAAATTCTAATGCCAACAAAGGGGTGTTGGCATTGCAAACCTCCTACAACAAAGTTTGCAGGAAGTAGCTCAGCGGACATTTGCTACTTTAATGATCAAGGAGCTATCCGAGTTTCTGTTGTGTTCAATAATTTAAAAAAATGACATGGGCTGGAAAACTAAGTGGAGTTGATTAGATAGCTCATAAAATGAATGAAACCTGAAAACACTGCATCTCGATTAATTGTATATAAATTCTCATCGAGCCGTTTTTTGAGTCCATTTACATTTCACTTTCAAATTGAATTGCTTTTGAAACTTTCTCACCTTGATCACACATTCGGTGCAGAGTTGTACATCCTTTCATGCTCATCCTGTGGTTAGAGCTGATTTGAGATTCGTGACATGAAGCATTATCCTACTGACAGCGGAAGATGTGTTGAAATCCAATTGAGACTCTTCTGCTGTTGTAGCTCATCTGCTTCAAGGTTTAATGAGTTGTGCATTCATTTGATGCCCATTTGCATACTTTGGTTTTTAGGAGTGGTCATTTGAGTTACTGACACCTTTCTATCAGCCCCAAGCAGTCTGTCCACTCTCTTCTGAGCTTTGGCCTAGAGACGATCGTCTGGGAAAATCCCAGTAAATCAGAAGTTTATGAAATATTCAGACCAGTCATGCCATGTCAAAATCACTAAAATTGCTTTCATCCTCATTCGGATGCTCTTTTTAAATTCCAGCAGATCCTCTTGACAATGTCCACATGCCTAAATACATTAAACTGCTGCAGTGTGATTGGCTGATAAGGTAAGTAGTTCAATAGATCAGGTGTATCTGATAAGTGAATGTATATGCAAGTTAAAAAAAACAACTTTTACTTAGCACAGCAACTTAAATTGTTCAACTGAAGGCACAGAAGACAAGTTAATTTTAGAAAATTAGATTTTGATGCACAGCGTGCTGTAAACAAGAGATGCAAAAATAGATACTTGGAGTTTTTGGGTATGACAGCGCATGGCACGAGATATCTACGAGTTACAGGTGTGTGACTAGGAGATCAAAGAGAGGGAGATCAAAATGCAACCAGTGTAATCTTTCTTCACCTTTTCAATAAAAATGATAATGTTCATTTTACTCCTTGTATGTGATGTTTTTCCTCCGCCGGCGCAACTGCATGTGCACGTCAACAGAAAATGACTGCACCCGCTGTTGGTTAAGAGGTCACTATGAAAACACTAATGGGCGAGACAAATTTCTACCAAGGTGAAATAAATCAGCTGAAGTAGAGAAGACATTAAGTTCCCCCCTTCACTTTATCAACCTTTATTTTTCCACGTAAAAGAAAAAATATTTAGAGGTATTTCATGTTTAATCTAGAAAATCTCAGGCCCTTATGAGGAGATGATAAAATGCAGCCTGATTTTTGCGTTATCTTTAAAGGTTCAGTAAAAACACAACTTTCCTATTCAAACCAGACAAGGATTAAACAAACAATAATTAACGATGCATCACTGACTGGATTTTTAATTGGCTTGTTAATGATTTATGTAAAAACAACTATGAGCTCCCCTGACGACTTTACAAACCAGATTTTGATTTTGATGTCAATCTAAAGTCCAGAAAACCAAATCAGGAAGGGGGGGGGGTATTTGCTCAGTGCTGCATAAAGTCAGTACACGCAATAAAATACTGCATAGTTTGCAAATCAGCCCAAAAAATAAAATAAAATATTGAATCTACTACAGTTACATTATCCCAAGACGTCGCTTTAGAAAAATTGTTTACTTTTTCCAGTCTGAAAAAGATCAGTACCTTCCACAGTCCTTATTAATGTCATTCCTTGACACTGTAAACTGTACTCGTTAGTCTTGTTAGTGGAAATCTGCAGACAGGAACTGCTGCAATCTTTGACATGTGTCACTAGCTGTGTCTTTTTTACAACTAATGATCTTAATAATCACACTCTCACCGGGAATTTGAAACTAGATTATTCTGCAAGACCTCATGTTAATTTTTTTCTAGAATTCTCCCTGGAGCAATGCTGCCGGCATTGCAATACCAGCCATACATTTCCACACTGACTATAATAAAAGTTTCAGACTTTCATAGTTCCTGAACTATAAGTCCTGATTGCTTATGCAGTGTAATGGCTTTCATCTAATGTCATAATGAGGTTCTCATTAGGGATTTTAGGTGAAATGTAACTTTGACATGATCAAATACTGTATATTACCCTATGTCAACTAAACTCTTACATTAGCATTTTTGTACTTTCAATGTGCTTATTTAAAGTACTCTGTGCAGCATTTCTTTATGGTAGCCAAAGCATGCAGGCATGCAGTTGAGGATTCATGCTAACCATAAATTCTATTTACCCACCGATAAAAATACAATTTCAGATTCCATTTTTGAGTTAATGATGGGTGTGTGATGCACGCTCTCATTCAACTACTTCAAGGACAGACGTGCATAAAAAAAAAGATGTCTCAGCAAATACTGGAGGCCTGTGAGGACGAATGCTATTACTTTCAGAGAGGGTTATATCGTTTTTATCAATCCACCCACCAGACAGTAAATTAACCTGTAGAACTGCAACTCTGACTGAAAACAAACAAAACCTGTACATTAGACAGCAGTAATGTGTCGCAGTGTGCTGAGGGATTTGTGCAGTAGTGGACATTTTATTTGGGATTACTTTTTTGTAATATTCATTTGAAAATATTCACAATTACAGTACAGTACCGCTACAATGTTATGGCAAGGTGGTGGTAAATTTTTAAAATAACATTTCTTTCAAAGAGTGTAAATTAAGGACGGTAGAAAAACAGCTGTGGAATGTGTCCTTCAGTTCAAATTTGAACTACTTTTACATCCATGCTGTACAGCTTCAAATATCAGACATTTTCTCCTCTACATTAGTCTTATTATAACAATCTAATAGTACTCCTTTAGGATTCTTTTAAACTATATGCAAATCTGGATTAGCTGGAAATACATTCTTATTGTTATGACCTGCCTCATAAGACCCTGACAAAAGGAATGACACACTTATTAAAAAAAAATGTCCATAAGGCAAAAAAAAAAAAGAATAAGAATATTAATAGATCATAAAGATTTTCAGTGGATTGCATGAATGTTATTGGGTGCGGGAAAACAAAGTGAAGGAGCAATAAAAAATAGCTGCAAGCATTTAATAACACAACAGCTTAGCAGGAGAGCAAGATAGCCACGTCCAGACATGGGACCCAGTTTTTCTTGGGTATAAAAAAAGTAAATTTGTTTTCTTATTTCTCAGATAACTAATAATAGTTTTCAGTTTTAAACAATTCTCGTGAATGCTTTCTAAAATATTGGTGTTTTCTTGTTTTTATGATAGGTGGCCTAAAAAAAATTTCAAGCACATTACCTTATTCTAGCAGTAAAATGCAGCTAACACTAAAGTAACAGTAATAGGAACCAAAAATAAATCATTTATCATAACATAACATAGACAGGCATTATATTCTGTAAAAACTGATAGTAACATTCCTGAAAGATCCCTGCTTTAATTCTGTGAGGAGACACAATGCATTTGAGGTTGCATTAGGGAGGCCATCCGGCATAAAAACAACCTGCTAAATCAAACATGGAGCAATCTGCTGTGGTGGGAGCTCCCGAAGGTAGCTTGTTCCTCTTGTTTTAAATTTGATGCCATCAACATGTTTGAAAAGGATAGAGGCATGGTCAAGAAAAGCCTTGAAACAGTGTGTGTGATAAAATATGTTATAATGAATTAGGTTTGTAACATGAATCTGAAAGATGTATGCAACTGTTTCCGCATTTTAACAGTAATATCAGTTTAAAATTGCAAATGATTTTCTCATCTACAACACATAATATCATTAAAAGCTCCACAGAATAAATATGTTTGTATGTATGGGTGCAGGCAATTTCTGCTGTCAACTGGTGACCACCCATGCTATACTTGCTGGTAAATACAGCTAAGATATAAGTGGTAATATAATGAAATACAGTCAATATAAACAATTGCAAAGCAGGGTTTTTTCAGTATTTTGAAAGAGTCTTTCGCCTTATATTGTATATAAATGAAAATCACTTGATTAAGGTTCACACCTGTCTTACTGTGAAAACATCCTACACTGTCTGTATTCTTTCCTATTCTATTTTGTCTAACTCAGTCTTAAAAAGGACATCAAACAGCACTTTGCTTCTGGTTCATGTGGTTGACCCTGAGTCCAGAGAGAAGCTTACGCATATTTTCAACTGCCTTTGTTGAAATACTGCTCCATGTAACCTGGCGAGAATAAAAGGTTGCTGTGTTCCTCTTAAAGTTCTTGCAGCAGTATGAATCACTAATGTTTTCTGAATACCCCCACACATTGTCAGTGTTCAGTGAAGCGTATCCAAATACAGTTTGCACTGAAAGTTGAGATATTGATTGGGTTATAGCACATTTCTTCAACTGTTTTTGAAAAGTGTGGCTGCAAAATGACTATTCTATTGATGGATCATTCTCAAGACCTGTCAATATATCTTCATCTTAGTTTAAATTAAGCTAATACAAAGCAAAACACACAGAGCAATGACTTTACATGCAAACAAGAGGAAGGAATGATAAGCATTGTGAACATTGTGTATTGCCTTGAGGTTCTACAGAACAACCTGCTTACTTCAGGTGGAAAAATTAGACTTGCAAGGTAAAAGAGGTGTCAGATTCATGCTCTCAACAGACTGAGTTGAAAGACGGCTGCTAATTATTTATGGCTATGCAAGATCTTCAGTGCAAATTGTAAACTGTACTGGCTGAGAATGAGTTTTATTTTATAAGAAATAAAACAAAAATGAAAAATTTCAGGAGGGACTGATTTCTGAAAACTCTGTCTAATATTGGCAATAAGCAGTGCCCATTGGATGTTTCTCTAGCTACTGTAAGCTAATCTGATGCTAGTCTTATTAGATGCGACTGATTTGCCTGCAGGGGAGAGCTGTGCAGTAGAACTGCTAATAAAATATTAATACAGAAGTGAAAAGTAATTTAACTTAAAGAAATGAAAGTGATTTGTCTTTCATGTTTGATCTTTAATGTAATTGTCATGTACAGCAACAAGTTCCTATTGTTTGATTTGTACAACTAAGAGTTTAAGTTTCAATAATAGTCCTTGCAGTCTTCACAGATTTACTGCTGCGCCTACATCAGGTCACATGGCCCTTGGCTTGCAGTTCTTTATTTATCAGTGTTGAGACGGTTGTATACGTTGGAATCTGGACCTAAAGTCAATATGTGTTTTGCTAGAAAACCACATTAAAACAGCTGTCAAAGATAGGAAGGTAAACAAAATTTTGTGGTAATAAAAAAAAAAAAAAGCACTGCTTTGTTTTGATCTTACCTCAACTTTATTTTGAGATTTTCATAAATCACTGCAGAAAAGCATAAGTACATTGTATCTGTTTTGCTTATGAAAACAGTTTCTGAATGAAGTGGCTCAGTGTGGCAGTGCTCAGTGCTTTGTTTAGTTCAGGTTTCTTGGCAACAAAAACAACACATAACATTGCAGACCAAAGGCTGTAAGCTGGTGCCTGTTTTCAGAGGTAGGGTGCTTCTCGGTAATTTCTTGCTAAATTTGTGATCATTTTCATGTTAGGCATTTGAGATGGTGGGGGTGGGGAGGGGGGTGTCAAAGGAAAGTTTGGGTTCTCTCTGTCTTAGTTCTTGATTTTTATTATTATTTTTTTTAGCATGTATGTTCATAACTTTGCAATCAAAACAGTTTTTCAATGTTAGGGTTTTAGCATTCTGTCCCTTTACTCAACAACTTCTCCTTCATTCATCCAGACTGAGACAAAGCTTTCAACCCGGACATGTCGAGAGCACACAGCCCGGAAACGAGGGGGATGACAGCTGAAGGGAAACTCCAGCAGATTAACCTTTTCCCATTCACTCCTGAATTTACCAAGACGCTTACAAAAAGCAGTCCATGTTTTGGTGCCTTGAGTCACCACTCATTCTTCTCCCGGCACAACCCTCATCCACACAGGATGAGGCATATTCAAGGTGAGTAAACCTTTGGGCAAGCAGAAGATATTAGTTCGTTCTATTAAATGTATTATTTTTAAATAAACCCTAAGAAATGGGTCTTTACTGTATGTGTGTGTTTTAGGTGCTATAAATAAGAAGCATATTTAAGAAATAAGCATAAGACAATAGTCTAGTTACCAAATGATCTAACTGTAACACACACCAAAAAAACCTCAACTGGGCCTGATGCAGCTCTGTTTCTTGAAGGTTCTTATCTATGTCACATATTATGGCATAGTTATCTTGTTGCCTAGCAATCACCTGCCAACAGAGTATTTATGCACTTAAAACACCTTATGAAACAATCATTTAAGTTTAATTAAATGAAAAATTTCACGCTGATAGACTCAAAATGCAGCAAAGAATTCTCAAATAAAAATAACAAAGTACTTCAGCAACAGGGATGCCTGCATGGGGTTTCCTGAAGCCACACCCACCACTGCAAGAGACTGATTAGTTACCATTCACACCCACATTCACAAAGACAGCGAGCAGTAAAAGGGAGGGTGAGAAAAACAATAATAACATAATTTAACAATGTCAAATTGTGGTGTTTGCCATGTCAGTATTATTTCGCATATTTTGAAACAAACAATTTTTGTACTGTAGTCATGGTCAAAATTTTACATAAACTAATTCTGTAATGTCATGGTAAGTTTTGGCTATTAATGATTTATCCATTATATCTGTTCTCTCAGCAATTTGGGACATTTAATCATCCAGATTTTTGTGCACTCTATTCTTGTTTATTAACATAATCAAATATGTATGTTGTGCAATCATTCCACCCTGAACAAGGGATTCAAAGAAATCCCTAAAAGCCTAGGCTTACCAATTCATGCCCATGATTAGTGGATGTAATCTGACCACAAATACGTATGGGTGCACCGTATAATCACATTTTGCATGCCATGTTTTCATTACGGGAGTGGACAGTTATCTATAGTACATCCGGGGTTTTGGAGTATATCTCCCACAAACCTTTTAATGTGATAATGTTGTGTTAACATCTTATTCTGTTGTCCTCAATTAGCATTTTCCCTTTGTCATTACCAAATGCGGTTCAACTTGAGACTGCAAAGTCTCTTTGCTGCATTTAATTTAGAGGTTATTATCCAATTTACCTGGGACACACTGAATAACAATCTGTTTACATACTAATTAATTCTGACTCGAGGTGATTACCTGTCAGAGCTAATTAAAGTTAATATATGAGATAAAGCCATTACCAAGGTCTTCATTCTTGAAGCATTCCTTCCTGACACGAGTTCTTATTCACAATCTGCTCTATATGAAATATTTCAAGCAGCTGTTTGGGCACCTGGAATGCCAATATGTAACATCAATGGGATAAATTAACCACATTACTGGTAGAAAAGGTTACATCCCTGAGGTTCCCATGAACTTGTCACGTTTATTCTCAGCAGGCATTCTGCTGGTTTCAGTTTTTTATGTTACTGCTTCGATGGATTTGTGCCTCTAAAGCACTTTTCTGTGAGCAGGGTAAATACTGAGCATTTCTCTTTTCCCACAGGATTCACAGGCAGACCAATTTGCATGGTAAGAGACGATTGGTATGTCACGTCTTCCTTATTTCCTCATCCACTTCTCAAGAGCCACATAAACAGGAAAGCAGCAGAGCCACCGTCTCAGCTCGCTCAAAATCTTTATGGAGTCTGCACAGACAAAACTAAATCAGGTACTTCTACTAACATACATGACACCTAAACGTTTTCATTTCTTTTCTAATGGTCCCCAAAGGAGCCGATTTTGAGTAATGGCTTTGATTGTTGTGCAATCATTTCTTTTTTCCACAGCACTATTGTCAGAAGCCTGGAGAGACGAACTCAAAGAACTGGCTGCAAAAATCAGTCTAACCTCCGAAGCACAAAAGGATAAAAGAAAGGTATTATTATGTGTGTGTCCCTCTCTCTCTCTCTGTCCTAATAATTGAATTCTTATGTATTTTTAAAGCAGTTAACATACAATAAAAAAAAAATCCTGCATTTGATTATGGCTACCCAGTGCCTGATGAGATGAGATTTAAAAAACAACAACAACAAAAATCCTTCAAGAAATAGTAATGTATTTTTGGACAGTATATTTAATATCTTCTGGTTTTTATTGTATTTTATTTTACATATTTTCTAAGTGGTAAAGATACACCTGTTTGAGTAGGTAGAACAACATAGTCAGCCATCTGGGTTTCAAATCATTTTGTTCCTTATGACTGTATATGATAAATGTGGTATTTTTTACTGTTAAGTCATATTCATTGACAAAGACTGCTGATTTACCTCACAAACTAAGCTAAGAGATAGGAAATTTCATGTCTTCTGTATGCATGCTAGGTTGCTGATATAGTAGATTAGTTCTATCTCACAGGCTTGCTTGCATGGCTACTTCAGTTCTTCAGTTTCTTTCTAACTCAAGAAGATTTCATATTGGAAAAAATGTATCCATGTGCTGCAGGAAAAACCAGAGGAAAGGTTTACCCAACGAAAGACTCAATATTCAGCTCAAACTGGCAGACTTATTCCTCCATCCTCCAACTCTTACCGGCGCAAATCTCAATACCAGCGCACGAGCCATCCTCAACCCTTCCATGATCAAGAACTTATGGTAAAATACTGGTTAACTGATCCTGAACTCCTCTGTACTGTATACTTTGAGGTGTATTAGTGTTAAAACAACAATAAAAAGTGTTAAAAAGGCAAGAGCCAACATCACACAGGGTACAGCTTTTGGTCAAAGTTACACTTAATTTGATATCTGAAAAATATCCTCAGGCAAAACACTGTCACCAAGCTTTTTGAGAAGCTCACTAATAAGCTCACTAAAAATTAATGTAATCTTTGAGCTACTGTAGCGATGGTCTGTCGCTTTCTTGTCAGGTTTTGGAGATACTTTGTCAGATTCTGCAGACAGACTCCCTCTCCACAGTTCAGCAGTGGCTTCTTCTTTCAGGCCAAAGAGGTAAAAATCCTTATTCCACATATACAGCAGAGATATGTACACTGTACACTGTACACATTTTCCAGTAATAAATACACGTTCTCTAGACCATTTGCTTATACATGCACTTTCAAGAGTCTGGCACTGCTTCTCCCTCCTACTCACACAACCTTTTGGCAATTTGTCCATTTGGATTTTTTTCCTAAATGTACATCTAGAAGTTTGATGTGTGGCGGTGTCACATCAAACAACCGACACACACATCAAACAACCAACACACACAAGCGACACAAACATCAAAAACCCGATTGTTTGTTGTTGTGTGAGGTGTGACGTGTGCAGGTGAATGATTTGGCCTATTTCAGCTCATTCAACATTTTTAACTTAAAAGTCAACAATTTTTTTTTCATTTCAGCTCAAAATATTCAGCTATCAGCATCCACACTGCAGTTTCTTCAGAAAATGCATTCTCTAGTTCCCTTTTAAAGGTAAATACTTAAATTTAGCTTTTACTCCTGTTGTACTCCTGTTGTCACTGTTGCTTACCTGCAGAAAAAGATCTGGTGATGGGGATGATCAGACAAGCTCTGGACGGTGTCGACTTCTCTGTCCTTAGCCAGCGGAAATTCCAGCAGCTCCAAGCTTTTCATCCAAGAGCATCTCCATCTGTGTATGGTGCATCATTTGAGCAGCCATGGGGAAAAACACACAGGAGGAGGTTAGAGTGAACTGTCAGATATTGCTCTTTTTTTTTTTGGCACACAAATGTTTCAAGCTAAATGTGTTTAAATCTTGTTTATTCACTTCCACAGTTCACACAAATTGAATAAAACAGCAATTGATGAAAAACCAGGTAATTTAATTAGGCATGACTTTTTCTGTTAAGTATGTGTTTTTAAAAATTAGTTTAACATGTACCGTTTTGCTCAGTTTAGTTTTTCTGTCTTTTTGGTATATTTAATATACAGTTTGGCCTTTACATTTTGTAAAGGCCAAATGTAACCTGTTACCTTGACTTGAATGGCAGCTCTCCCCTGAGCTTTTTGGACTGATGTCCCAAGAGTGATTAAAACCCTCAGCGAGCTTCTTCTTATAAATGCTCCTTTTCCTCCAGTGATTTTGTCTTGATTGACTTAGGCTTCTTTAAATGATTCCTTCTTGTGAAAGTTGAAAAATAATGTTCCATTTAAAGCTGAGAATAGAAACTGTTATGTACTTCATAGATAAAATGTTACAATGGAAAGGCATTTGCAGAAATAAGTAATACGTTTTAGAAGGGATCCAGTTATTCATATTCATGCTGAGCAGCTCAAATAAGAGCAAATTTAAAATCTGCTTTGAGTCAGAACCAATAAATTCAGAAAACAGCTTTGTAACATAATGAGTTTCCATTTTTCGTTTTTTCCTGATAGAATATGTGAATCTGTAGTATGTGGAAAAGTTCTCTCTTAGCATGAATCTGACTGGAGGGTTCTTTGCAGAGCGGATTGGGGATGCAGAAGTCCTGGCAGTCCATTCAGGGGCAGAAAGTCTTCAGGTTCCTTCACTTCAGGAGGGGAAGAGTGCATAGAGCTGAGTCATCATCATCTCTGTGCTATCAGAAATGTATCCCAACAGCTCTTTAGCTTAGCTTCATCAAAACTGATTTTGCATTTGTAAATCAATAGGATTATATACAGTTAATATGATTCTGTTGTGTAATAACTGTGGATGATATTACATAATTGTTCATTAGATTTATTACATTTAATGAATTATATTTTTTTTCAAATAGTTTCTCATTTGTTTCCAGAATCTGAAGATTTAATCAGTTTTTCTAACTTTACTTTTTAATTAAAGAAATTTAAAAAAGGAAATGCCATGTGTAAAGAATGAAAATTATGTTTACTTTTGGCAGGGTGGCAAACCATCCATAAGATAAAGATACAGCAGAAATTAGATTTTTCCTTTCAAAAAAGTCAAGAAGCATACTATCACGATTATGACGATTTTATATATAAAATATATATCTTGCTGTAGATATTTCTATTGCAGCATGGAAAAAAAAATCAAGTGCAGATAAAGGAAGCCCGTTAGAGGAACAATGAAAATCAAGCCAGCGTCAGGGTTTGCTGCACAAGTGAAATAATAATCAAGCAACAGCTCATAAATAAAAAAACTTCATTCACGAAAAATAAAAGTACCTATTAGGTAAGTATGCCTGTAACTTTATATACAATAAAATTGTTTATTGCTGCAATAATGTGCAAAGATCTTTTTACAACTACTCCCGTGACTTCTACTAATATTAATATTTAATTAAGCCTGTAATTTTAGCCCTTAATATACATTATTCTACACAATGTACTGCATTCCTTTTAAATCATCCGCTAATGTGAAGGCCAATACATTTAGGTGAAATCCAAAACTATCACCTGGGTTTTTTTGCAGCAAAAAGGGCAATCCAGTCATAAACTGGTAAATAAAAATTATTACATATAGATAAGATATAAGATAGATTAAATACGCCTGTCCTGAAACAACCTTTGTTGTAATTTTCTACTTACTGAAGTGTTTTCACTTCAGACTTGCTTTAGTCTGGTTTTCTTCTACAGCTCTTCTTTTTAAACTAACATACGTGCCGTGCTTTTACTTTTCAACTAAGAAGGAAAATGTGTTTTAAAAGCTCTAAGTCAGAGTTTTCACCAACGTTTTTCTCCCCACATTCACCATTGCAGCTCAGCGCCGCTGCTTTCTCTCCTCTTTGTGTCGGCCAAACACTACATACTCAACAATATTGCCCCCTAAGGCATAATTGACGCTGTGTGGTGGATGCCTGCGTTTGTCAGGTTTACAGTTTTTGTGTGTGTAATGGAGCCCATTATAAAATCTTGCACAATGCTTTCCGAAAGCCTTAATTTTGTTTTTCATCTGTTATAAACCTAACTGCAACAGCACAGTAAAAAACAGAAAGGAAGTAAAGTTCAGAAAAGAAAATAGAAAAAATAGATCAACCACCTGCAAAGCCTTTTTACAAATTAATTCAAAGATCAGTTTGTGTATTTAAGTCACACAGACATATGATCTAACCCTTAATCCTCAGAGACAACGACGTTGATAACACCTTATCTGACCAGTGTGGACCAACAGATCAGCTGCGCTCACTGTCCATTTCATTATTTACGCATTGTTTTGACTTCAACCCATTTTTTTCCTTCAGGGCTGCCTGAATTCTTTGTGATTTTAAGGTGTTGTGTACATTCCTTAGAGAGTTAAGTCCACATTGAATGACAGTATCCTGCAGTTACTGCAGATTAATCAGCTGCACATTCATGTAAATTTCCCATTCCACCACATCATAAAAGTTGCTCCATTGAATTGAAAGCAACCATCGGAAGATTGTTGCACTGTGCTCATATAGGGGTGAACATGTTAGCCAACAGTCTGAACCACTGGTGCAAGGCATCCAGGCTTTCATCTTGACCCTACTATCAGAATGCTACAGCAGAAATCAAGACTCATCAGACCAGACAACATTTTTTCGTTCTTCTATTGCCCAGTTTTGGTGAGCGCATGTAAAGTGTAGCACATATGCTTTAAGGTTCTACATGTTCCACAGTGTTCAGACATGCTCTTCTACATACCTTGGCTGGAACAAATAGTTATTTTAGTTACTTTATATCAGCTTGAATGTGTCTTGAGTCAGTGCTCTGAAAAACACATTTCTTTCCCCCTCTGGTGCTCAGTTTGAACTACAGCAGGCCATCTAAACCAGTTGAACAGCTATACCTAACAAAGTGGCTGATGAGTGTATGTCTACTAATATATTTATTAATAGAGACCAGACAGTGTGTTCCAACCTTGGGGAGATCATAGTCATTGGAGTATATCCTGCCTTTTTGTCAAAACTGTGATTCAGAAACAAAAGTGTTAGTTCCATCATGGTTGTGATACACTGGAAAAACTCTTTACCCTCCAAAGGATGCTCTGGGGTAGGTGAGAATTAGCTCAACCATATGATGTATGGGCTTTAAGAAGGCCCTTGACCATGTCCCAGGGGGCATAGGGCACATTACAGGTTTTTTGGTCCCTGTACGCCTGAAGTGAGAGTTTGGTCTTCACTCAGAGCAATAACTCAGATCTGTTACCAATTGACAATGGACTCCACCGGGACTGCCTTTGTCACCAATCTGTTGATAAATTAATTTCTGGAGGCAGCAAAGGGGCAGAAGAACAATAATTGTGTTTTGCAAACACACCAGAGCAGTTTGCAGCTCAGTAAAGTCACAGGGATAAAAACTCTTCTTGATTATTAAGTAGCGTCATTTTGATGGTCAGTGTTTAAGACTAGTTCATCAAAAAAAGACAAAGCAAAAAAGCCCCAGTTTCAGTACTTAGTAGCTATAAAAGACCGATTTTTAACCTACCGGTTACTGCCAATGGCCGGTGTGTTTGCAAAGTGGACACAGAAGAGAGAAAAACTAAGCGTAACACAAAGCGAGCCGTTCATTAGGCTGAATACAACAAAACAAAACGAAGCAAGGCAAACAGGGGCATGAGCAAAAATAAACTAAACTGAGGACAGCTAAACTAAACATGAAAACTAGAATGTGAAAAGAGAAAATGAAACTGAACTGGTACACGCACAACTTTAGCATGACATAATCTACACATGAACCTGAACAGCAGCTTGGAAAGTCCTGAGGCCTGATGTGACACGATGCAGGTTAAACAGATGCACCAACACTGAACGGAGGACTTAAATACAAATCCCTTAAATAAACACCTGGGGAAACACAGCTGACCCAAACGAACCTGACGCCACAGTGAAGTAAAACTAAACACCCTGAACATGGGAACACCAGACTCTTCAAAATAAAACAGGAACATAATGGGACTTAGATAAGATAACACAAGCCTGACAACAGGGAACACGCAGACATGTAAAACATGACATAAAACATGACAGACTGAGGAGACACAGAACACAAGGAGAGACGAACAAGAACAGATACCAGAGACGAGAGATTGGGCATAACTAGAAGTTAAACACAGAGAACAAGACAGACTACACAGAGGACAGGTGAAAACTAATGAACAAGGAAACATAAATTAAACATAAACTGGACTAAAGGTCAACTATATCCCAATTATTAATAGCTACCGAAGAACTTAAGATTATTCCATTATAACAAAAGAAAAATAAATACAAAATAAACTAAACTAAAATAAAAATGCTGGGTCACAGACTCAGCCCCCTAACACTAACACTCCTAAGCTGGAGAAGGGACATAAATCTACATCCACACTTGGATGTTTAAATTATGTAGCATGATGAGAATTTTTACCATTGCTAAGCACACACTCAAAGACAGATTTTGCATGCTCTGTCAAAGGGATTTATTACACTGCTCATCACTACAAAGTCTCTGACTATGCTCCAGAGGGTGGCCACTTTCTGCTCCGAACCTAGTGCCACATTAAAATAAGGCTAAAAAAAAATTCAAAAGTATATTAAAGGATCATTTATAATATTTTTATTATAAATTCTCTAAACAATTTGTAGATATATGCATATTTTTAGACCTCAGACCTTTTACAGTGTAAGTAAAAAAGCTGGCCAGCTGAAAGAGAGAAGTCAGTTCGGTCGTCATCTGTATTACTGTAAATTTTAAAGTAACCCACCCTATAGTCGTTTAGATATATTTCAATCTAAACCTGACTAAAAGCCGTTGATGACATTCCTGGAGCCAAGTCCTTGGCTGAATTTTCAGCCATATTAATCTTTTGCTACATATGATTGACAGCAGTAGGCTGGAGGTTAAGTTCATGTTAATAACAGCTCAGATATTTGCGTTCTCGTTTTGGCAGAAATAAAAAAAAATCTTGTACAATAACACCTATTGCTTGAAAAATTACAGACTTATTATCAGGCAAAAGGAAAATAACATTTAAATATGGCACTTCATGCATGCTGCCAATTTTAAATAGAAACAAAATAGTTTTAAATACAAATTAAATGCTCACAGTAAGGAAAGGAGGTTATGCCAGAAACAAATCTGTGCAGCTGTCATAGCAACATGTCAGTGAGTGTTAAGGTGAGAGTAAGTCTATGGCAAATTGATAGGCAAATTTGCCTTCAGCGCTATTGAGACAGTGCTGTAAATTATAACATTACAGATTTTCATCAAAGCAAAATTATTTGGTTTTGCCAAAAACTTGATACCTAACGAAAACATTTCTGAAGGAAGAGCAGAGTGAATAAAAACCAATAAATTCAATCCAATTTTGTCCTATAATGAATCCCAGTCCTCTGGGAATGCTGTCTGGTCATCTGATTCCACCATACTATGGACCTATGGAAGGCAACACTAATCAGCAGACATGCTGCACTGCAGCTGCGACAGATCAACCCACCTGATACCTCGCTGACACACACTTTAACCTTTGACTTTGAACTCGGCTGCACACCTGTAAAGTTGTTTTTTACCACATCAGTGACACAGTTACCTCTAAGACTGGAAAGCCTAATAGATGAAGAGACCATAAATGCCAAAGCACTTAGCTTTGTAAACTAGTCAAAATATCACAGAACCTTGTCTCCCGTGTTAGAGGAAATGAAAAGGGCTGTGCTGTGTCCCTACATATACAGCTTAAATGTACAGGTCCTTCTCAAAAAATTAGCATATTGTGATAAAGTTCATTATTTTCTGCAATGTACTGATAAACATTAGAGTTTCTATATATTTTAGATTCATTACACACAACTTAAGTAGTTCAAGCCTTAAATTGTTTTAATATTGATGATTTTGGCATACAGCTCATGAAAACCCAAAATTCCTGTCTCAAAAAATTAGCATATCATGAAAAGGTTCACTAAACGAGCTATTAACCTAATCATCTGAATCAACGAATTAACTCTAAACACCTGCAAAAGACTCCTGAGGCTTTTAAAAACTCCTAGCCTGTTCATTACTCAAAACCTCAATCATGGGTAAGACTGCCGACCTGACTGCTGTCCAGAAGGCCATCATTGACACCCTCAAGCAAGAGGGTAAGACACAGAAAGAAATTTCTGAA
>VUQR01018948.1:23534-49065 GCA_015108515.1 Hemichromis elongatus | reverse complement strand
TTTCGATTACTTAATATATTACCATGCTTTTTACAACTACATGAATGTACTATTGCTGTGTGATGCATTACTATTACTGAAGGCTACTATCCTTCATTAATAGTAATAAAAATTTATTTCAAAAATGTAAACATTCATATATTCTAAATTAATTCTAGTGAACATGGGATCAGCTTTCTGGCAGTGCTGAGGTGTTACTGATCACCTCATATTCCTCTTCACAATGCCTTATACCTTTCTACAGGGTTCAGGGCTGCTGAGTCAGCTGGTCGGTAGTTTTGGAACTGTGGGCAGATGGTAGGATCTGTGGAAAAGGAAATGTGCATCTTCATAAAACGTCTCAACAGATGGAAGCATGAACTTGTGTAAAAACCCCTGGTGAATGGCTGGTTTGACTTAGGACCAATACCTGGAGATGAGGCATCATAACAGAAAAACTTCAAACTGGACTTCAAATACCTTTTGCATTTCCACTCTTCTTTCAGATTCAGGGAGCTTGGTTTCTGAGTAAAATGCAGAATTTGCTTTCATCTGAAAAAAGGACTTAAGAGCTTTGAGCAACAGTCCAGTTCCTGTTCTCCTTAGTCCAGATAAGAGACTTCTGATAAGGCACATTTTCCTTTCCAGTCAACTTTTCATTAATATACTTTAGTCAGCAACATCTGGTGACAACCCTGTGACTCTGGTTGCACATACTCAACTACCATAAGAGACGTGTCAAATTTATACAGTTTAGGTAGTTTATTCCTCAAACTCAAGATTATGTTAATGAACACAGAATATATGAAAATTGACCTTCTATCGTGCTTCTTTTCTCTGCAGTCCCCTCCTGACCCTGGTTCTGACAGATAGCTTCTTGCTCACCTTTTGACATTAAAAAAGTCAGAAAAGAAAAATACTTTAGAGACAAACTTAATAACTAAATCTGAAATACTTCATTAGAAATGTAACAACAGTTCTCCTGGACAGGTTGTTCCCACACCCACTTGGTCATAAAACCATTAGACCCCCTTTATCTAATGTTGTACAGGAGGTACTCTGCAAAGTAAAGTGCAGTGATTTGGTTGCTGTTAAGTGTTTCTCTGTGTAAATGAAACAGATTTTTACAGGACAGTGCAATGCAGAAACAGGACATGCTGTGATGTTAGCTTCATGGGACCTTTAAGCTTGTACTCTGCATGTACGTGTTACAGGGCAAATAATACTGCCTAACAACATCATCATGACTTTTTCATAACTCTGAGCAGAACTACTGTGACCCCACTTCCTGTGATGTATCTGTACTCACATAACAATCCATTTACAGAATTTATGTACCCTTAAATTTATTTTTTTCCAGTGCCAGTTAGAAAGTGTCTGTCGAAAATAAACTTTTTATATGAATCTGTTTCACACTGGCGAGACTGGGACTCACACCTTCTCTCCAATAACTGACACACAGCTATTTTTTTCTCCAGCTTAGATGATTTTTTTTTCTTTTTCAGTGGATTTTGTGATGAAGGTTAGTTTTCTTCTTCACAGTGTGCTCATTCCTTAAAAGCAATGAGCCTATTTGATGATCTCTGCCTTTGTTATGACATATAGACCTGTAATTTCAACAGTGAACGAGCCATCCAAGAGCTCCCTTTCTGATTCCCCACAGTACATTCTCTATTCCTGGGAGAAGAAAAAAGGCTGTACCCAAGACAACTAGAATCTTTACTACGGCCTACACTTCATAAAATAAGACACTTTTACATCTAGGTGACCACCAATTAGGGATAGATTCCATTTCCAGCTCAGGAGTTTAGCGTTTAAGGCCAGCCTACTCATTCTCAGAGAAAATAGAAAGATTTATTTTACTTCCAAGCATCAAAGTCATCTGTAGTGATGACATAAAAAAAAGGCCATAGGCATTTTAATTTAATGGAAAAAGTCAGAACAGCGATTGATTCAACAAATCTATTATTCACTTCACTTCATAAACAGGCCTGTTGTTTGTACTGGTATCCTACCTGTCCTCCTCATGGCTAATTTCTTTACAATCATCACTCTCAGCAGGGAGCTGGTTTATTTTATGCTCACAGGCAACAAAACTCTTTAATGAGTGCTGCATGAGCTACTATCAAAATGACTTTAATCATCTTTCTTTCCTATTTTCCAGAAATAAGATTTTTATTGTGTGATATTGGACTATTATATGTTTTCTCACCTGCACTTGTTGTTCTCTCAGATAGGTATCCATGATGAAATCCCCATAGTATCCACATAATATGTTGTCACCCGGTGTCAACCATAACCAGAGTCATAGTGATGTTGCAGACTGGTTAGTGAAGTCATTCTGTCAAAGTGTTTTTGTTGTTGCCATGTTGATGTTTTTAACTATATTCAGTTTCACTCAGTGAAAGTCATCATGACAATGTTTGTAGGAGTCACAGGATAACTTAACTGGACTGAGTGGAACTTTATATACACATATTTATCTATCTATCTATCTATCTATCTATCTATCTATCTATCTCTCTCTCTCTCTCTCTCTCTCTCTCTCTCTCTCTCTCTCTCTATATATATATATATATATATATATATATATATATACGCATTTTATAAAAAATATAAAATACAACATTGTATGAGGTTTGTAAACCCTTGCATTCTGTTATTTAGTTATTACACAACGTCCCAACATTAAAACTTTTTTTCAGCTCTAGCCAGACGACTGCAAAACTCTTCAAAAGAGTCTAAGATAGACGTCTAACTCGCTGATATCCACACTGAAATACAGAGTCATAATTACATTGTGGGAACAATATCTGTCCATCTGCCAGCCTCGTCTCAGCCCAGTAGCAAAATGTGAACTACAGAAACTTTCATGGACACAATTTGTGATATTTTTTTCGTTGACAATCTGCATTATTTTGTAATTGAGGTACACTAAGTAACTAAGATATATTTCATGTTTGTAGCACTTATGTTTTCCAGAGCCTTCAGTAGAAGATGCATCACCATGGCGACTACGAAACCCACTTTATATCACCAAGTAATTTGTATTACCTAAAACTAACCAAGTAGTTTTGAATGATAATTAATAAAATGAATACAAATATTAATGTATAAAAAATAGAAATTCATTTAAAAATCTTTGATGTGTATAATGCAAACTTGGCTCTCTGTTGTGAGCAGTGATTGAATTGCCCCACCAGCACCAAACCCTCTGACCTCTTAAGTCAGAGGGTGCTGCATGGACAAGAATCAGTTCAAAAATTAGTGAATCAAAATAAATTTGGGAAATTCATGTTTCAGAAAAAAAAACATAAACAAGCGTTAAATCTGTATCGGGAACGACTTAGAGGTTGTGACTACTGCATGAACTGCATTTTAATCATCAGCAATTTTTATTTCATTTTTAAATTTCAATAACAAAACTGAAAAGTAAACAAACAAACCAAAAAGTTTATCCTATTCTTTCTTCGCACATCAATCCCCACACCACCACTCTCTCATTACTCCTTTGTCCTTCAAGTTACAGAGAGCCAGCTTTTGAAGGGGGACCAAATACAGTCATATTGATGCAATTTATCTAATAGACCATAATTCACTTTTTCTTAAGACGCCAACTTAACCATTGTCATTAGCCACTCTTCATAAGGAGGGGGTTCTTTTTCCGCCAATGTCTTAGCAGGACCCGCTTGGCCGTAGTAAGAGCCAGAATAATACATTTTTTTGTATAGCTTGAAAAGTCTTCATCAGTAAGTACTGTGGTTATACCAAGTATGGACTATTTTGGTGAGATATCAAATCTCCTTTTCAACTGCATTTTAATTACAAGTCTCATTAAGTAATTTCATCACATATGAAGTTCAAGTGAATCATGATCTTCCAGATTTTGCTATGTATGGGACAGAACCTAAAACAGAACATCTGGTTTCTGTCCTTTTTCTGCCCATCCCCAAGTTTCTGAAAGAAAGTCAAATTCAATATCACATTTCCAACTATGCAAGTACAACCAATAATCACAGAATACAGCCTCAGTCTTTCAACAGCATCTTATTCCCACTTAATATACTATATTTTGATAAGATCAGCAATTTTGTTGTTTCAACAACACCCTTGTCCATAAGCCTAACGTATCTGCAGTCTAAACATCATAACCTGACAGGGGTGTAAAGACTGGTGGAAACCTCCCTGCACATTTTAAAGGAGACTATGTCCCATCTCCAGTCTCAGTATTTATACTCTGCATTTTTATCTTAGCTTTACAGTCATAAAGTATTTCAAGAACAGTTGTGCCACTTTCACAATGACACTACCTTACTTGTAAACACCTGCCAAAATACCTTAAATGTTTGTGGCAGTAGTTCCTGCTACAGCAGGTGTCGCCATGATCTCATTTTGGAACTACAACTGCAGCCACAGACTCAAAAGATGAAAACAACACCAGCCTAGACTAAACAATACCAAACATGCCTATCAACGAGTTACTGAAGCTAGCAAAAGAACAGTTTGCTAAACTAGAAGATTTTATTATGTAACCATCTTCTGTGCAGTCTGTTGACCAACTCCTCCAGCTAAATGATCCCATCAATCTTTTATTCCTACTACCTGAAACAAGCCATACAAGTTTAGCCACCAAAACCTGCTATAAGGTTAAACAGCTCAGATTTCTTTGTTACGGAAGGTAATAAAGACCTTAGCATAAAGACCTTGTTGTTGTTGGTGTTGTTGTGGTTGTTTGTTTTTTGTGGCGCAGCAGTCTCACTTAGACAGCCTGAGTGTGAAACAGGAATGAAGCTTGATTTTAGCAATGCTAAACTGAACTTCATGAACCACTGAATCTACTTGCATTCAGGATCTTTCATTCTGTACTTTTGTAAAAGCGAGTAAGTAAACATGTAAGTGAATATATTTTTTGCATTTCTGTCATGCTATAAACATATAAAAACGCTTCTATATAAAAAGATTACAATTTTAGTGTGAAGCCAAGCTGCTCCAAAAGCCCTCTAGCTTCAAATGCAGCTTCTAAAGTCGCTAACACGGGGTATGTATTCGGCGGTGTTCTGGGAGAAAAACCATTAAAAGCAATAAAACATTTCAGCAGCTACTTTGAGCGGGTAAACACCCAGGCAATCATATTACCAAGAGAAATGCACTTTCCTCTGCAGAACAGGATTTAAACGACACTCTAAACACCTCGCATGCAGACGTTCAGCAGTGGTCAAAGCTGTAAGACCCGGGTCTGCTTAATCACTTCACTCTGATACAGAAATATTAGACGCTACTGGCGTTACTCTGAGCAGTTTCATAGTGCTCTACTGTCATGCAGCCAATTTTCAGTATACAAAATAAAGACATGTGATACTTGGCTCTAAAGGTGTTGGTTCTCTTTGCCCTTAAGAGAAAAGCACAACAGCGCTGAAATGACTCGAATCGCCTTGGGATGACTCTGTTGCCAACACGGTAGCCGGGTGTCACAGAGCGATGGGCACCTGACCTTGAGAAATCAGCGGCAATCCAACACTTTAATGTCTATTTCACACACCATTTCATTCCGATGGATTTAAAACCCTAAACGACCATTTCAACAGTTGTTACGATCAACATTTTGACATCCATAATGTCCAGCAGTCGGGGTGGTCAGGCATTGCCTCTGCAGTTAAACCGCGAAAATGCTTGAATGTGTGCGTGCGAGCGAGGCGGGGAGAGAAGAAGTGAGGTCTTCCCACTGCATGGGTAACAGCTGCGATGGCAGCCGCTATGAGGAACAAGCGTGTCATTGAGTTTCTATGATGTCACTCTTTGGCGAGGCAAGCAGATGGGCTGGGCCAGGTACAGAGCCTACCGTTAATAAACACATACAAATGAATACGCGCTCGCTGACAAATCGACCCACAGTAGCGAGCACACGCACCCACACACACAAATCCTACCAAAATGCACCGTCTCTCATGCATAAACACCTTTTCTCTTCATTTGACAGACTGCTCCACCCGCTAGTTTAAGATGCAACACATTTCTCCTAATATACCCAAAGAGCATGCAGCCCTAATCTAATTAGAGTGTCAGTCAGCAGAGTGTTCACCCAAAGAGAAATTAGGAGAGCACAAAATCTACAAACAGGAGAAAAAAAAAATTCTTGCCGGGATATGGCATATCTACCACCGCCACCACCTTTCTGTGATATTTTTTAATGGTTTCACAGTTGCCCCTGCTGAGATTCATTACCTGTTCTAATTATAAAGGCAAATGAAATCAGCTCAATACATTATTAATAGAGAAACACTATTAGGATTAATTTGCAGTATTTGCAACAATATGGTATATTCCAAATGTTTTCATGGCTGATTAAAGAACCATACAGATAAGGAAGGGGAAAAAAGGTTTATGAATGCGATGGAGGTGTTGAAGGTTAGAGTGCGAATGAGGCTGGTGACTGGGCAGAAAGACAGGCAAAAATGAAGGAGAAAAGGTGAAAGAGTCGAAAAAGAGGGACAGAGAGGGGTGTTCTGGAGGGGGAGGGTTGGTTTAAAGAGAGTGCTGGCTTTTCCACACGAGGAGGTATTGATGCCATATTGGATCGGAGCTACTTATGAACAGGTGTGCTGTGCGTGGTCCCTGTGACCCAGGCTTCACTTCCTGCATGGTTACACATCCCACTGAGGTGCATCAGATCCGGGCAGGGAGAGGCAGGCATCAACCCTGCACAGGTCTAAGATAAAGGGACATCCACACTGCAGCTCTGTCCCTTAGACCACCAGGGTGAGACGGAGGAGTGCAGAACCAGCCCCACCCCAAGAGTAAAGCTTTAGAGTGTAAGCAACCATGAATAAAAATGGACTTTGCAGGGAAGTAAGGTTCATGATAATTATTCGTTTAAAATCAGTTAAAGCCTTTTCTCAAATATCCCCCAGGAGGCGTGGGGTTAAAAATCCATTTGTGAGAAGTGTACCATGACATCGAGCTTGTCTCCCTGGAGACAGAGGATGTGACAGTAGGGAGTGTGCATGCGTCGGATGAGGCTATATATACATGCATATATGTGTGCATTCGTGTTAGTGAGTGCAGGGCGTCTGAATGTTTGCAAATTTGAGAGTCACTGGAGCACACCGGCTCAAAGACACACAAGCCAGAGTAATACTGTTTCTCCTTTTTTAGATTTCAAGAGCAGATGTCTAGTATTTTAAAAGGTCAGCTGCGGGAGAATGTAATGTTCAAGATACTACGTCCCACAAAACAAAAACATCAAAAGCTTTATAGACCATAAAAATAACAACCCCAGAACTAATTTTCAAGCAATTTTAAGTAAGCAATTTTAGGGTGTGTATGGGTATAATATTAAGGTCATAATGTGCATTACTGTTTTTTGCACTAATCACCACATCGTCTCTGTGATGCTGATCACATTGTCATCAAAGGGTTACCTTTAAAGGTGTTAAATTGAGAGGAAATTGGAAAGCAGATGACAGGAAGATAAACCAGTTTGCCTAGAAAAGAAAAATGGGAAAAAGGCAGAAGTCTTGGAAAGGAGGGAGAGGAGTGGGTGTCCTACTTTACCGTCACACCATCTTGCCAGACGTGCTCCTTCTGAAGCTGCTCTGCTTCTCTGGCCAGTTTCTACAAGGTAGCAAAAAGAGAGGAAAAAAATAGCAGTGTCAGTATCAGAAGTCAATAGAAAATTGATTTGTTTGTGTGTGGGTGTGTTTGTGTGTGTCACAGACAAACAGAATGGAAATGGTGACCTTATTCCCTATAAAAACTGATGATTACAACGACAGCTGTTCTCCTTTAAGCACTGGTCTCACAGCACCAGAAGAGCATTCAGTGTTTCCCCTACCACTGTCCTATTCCTCTCCAACTTAAAAAGAAATAAATAAATAAAACTTAAAAAAAAAACTTAAAAAATTAATTGTATTATTATCATTTTTTTTTATCTGCACTGAAATGACAATTACATACAAGAAAATATGCAATTTTCATTGTTCCAGTCAACCTAAAAACAGTTCAGTTTGTTAATGCTTTATTAATCTTAAACAGTGCACTCTCTGCATTACAGTGTAGAAAATATTACTTTGCACGTGTATCTTCAAATCCATGTCTGTCTAACTGATGTAATGTATGTGGTCAAAACCTTAGGAAGGAATTTTCTTATTTAAGTAATATTCACACTTGTTACCAAGAAACACCCTTAGAGCACAAATCCCCACCAAGCCAACTCTCTCTGGAGATGATTTACTTTTAAGGCAATAGTATTATATTTTGTATATATTCATTTTATTTTGTTTTTTGTTCTTTTTAAATGTACTTTAAGATGTTCGCAGTGTAGCAAATGTTCGCAGGTGACATTTTGGAGTGGAGCGATGTAATCATACGTGGACTGATTTGCACGTTTAGAACACAGAAGAAGTCCAAACATAAAGGAATTAGTTGCCAAAAAACCACAAAGTCGCCAATTTGGGATTTCTTTGGCTTTAAACTAGATGAAAGCTGTAAACCTGAGGATGTAAGCAAAGGGGTGTGCCTCTTGTTCAGATGTATATTTAAATAAAATGTTTTTGGTTTTTCTGAACATAGGCCACTGCCTTTCTTTCTTTCTGTTATGAGTTTGAGTAAATGAATCGCTGTATTTGGGTGCACTCTGAGGAGGGTGCATTTGCACACAGCTGGAAGAGAGTCCTGTTAAAACAGCCCATTGACCACGTCTCTTAGCTTCAACCAACATGGGCAAATAAATAAATCGCTCTTGTAAAAACGACCGGTAAAAGGCCCAGCCTATCGTCGATTGTTGATAAATTTGTCCAGTCGCCCAACCTTAATATACCACATACTTTGATTGCACAAACATTATGTAGGAGTGGAAATGGGTAATAGGTATACATTTGTAAATAACTAGACATCAATTTTTGAACATGTGATAAATCTGAAAGGCTAAGGCTGTGCCATATCACGTTGTCCAAGATAATACTACATACGATATTACCTGATATGAAAGTGTCATATTATGATAACAAACACACGCTTATGTTCCTTGGTGTGCACAACAATGAGACAAGCCCGGGCATGTCTGAGAGCAAGAGCCACTTGTCAGTCTCCAATGACAATTAGGTATCTAGTTCCTGCAAACTCGCAACCCAAACGTAAACAAGTCACAACCCAAGATACAACATAGATAGATTCACACTTTAAATTAGAAGGTGCGCCAACTAAGACAGAAGGATGGAAAAATTCAACATAACTTTCAACTAATCCCAGGTGAACCTTTGAGCCGAATTTGAAGAAAATCTCTCAAAGGGCTGGCAGACAGGCAGACAGTAAGAAATCAGAACAAGATGAAAAAACACAAACATAATAGAAAAAGGATGGATAAATTATTTTTATTATAAAATTATTATTAATATAAAATTGTATTACATATTACGCAGGTAATAATAATCTTATACTATAAGTGTATCCATTTGTTTGAGAGCTGAGACACAACGTAAACAAACTTGACATAGTACCCTATTATGTTTACATATGTATTTGTGCTTCAGTAGATCCACATCGCTCCAAACAAAGACTTGAATGGCTGTTTGCCAATAATATGCATATTTTTCCACGCATGCAGATAAGAGATGGACATTAGCTTGAAAGGCCATATTTGCTATGATTGAAAATTGGCATTTTCAGCTGCAGTCAAGTCAAAAATTCATCATTTGATTTAGTCCATATTGACAACAGAAGTTTCTGTGCACCATTTCTTTCATATTTAATGTGCACATTTCTTCAACACCGAGTATGCTTATCTTGTTAAACGTCCTAACACCCTGGCAGCACGCATTTCTTCTTTTTACTGTGTTTTTCTCTCTCAATATGCACTAATAGTCTCCATCAACACAGACAAGGGGCACCTTCATGATAACGTCAAATATGAAACTTTATTTTTTTCCCCTCACATAGCAAAAAACAACAAACAAATAGAAGAGTTGCTGAAAATCGTGTCATAAAATGTCGATTAACAGTCTGACTGAATATAAAGTGCTTTAATAGCCTCTGTTACTATTCTACTGACATATATGGAACATCATCATCTTAAACTGATATTTAGTACCAGTACATGTGATGCTCCTTCATCTTCTAACAACATTTCCTGTGATGTGGTTCATCCCTGTAGAAGCTTCTCTTATAGGAAGTCGTCCAAGTGGCAAATGTGGAGAAGCCTTAAAACATGTCTCCTACCCCACAGTGAATCTCACCCTCCTCACTTGTGCTTCAGTATCTAGGTTTCCCCAGCCCTCTAGGGGGCGATGTTATTTTCGTCACAGAATAGTGTGATCAGCCACGAGTCCCAAGGCTCGAAAAATTACTAACCCTAATTTAGACCCCTGCTGCAAAGAGAGCTCATTCATTTGTGGAGCTCCACCGAAAGAGCCCGTCCCCTGCTATGAGAGCCTTTTTATCTACAAAAAACACTCAAGACATAAACTGTCATTATAGTAGAAGCTGTCCTATTCTTATAAAGTGCCCCGCCCACCCCATTTCAGCAGAAACAATGCATCTCAATGCACATGTGAGATGGGATGTTAGTAAAGATAATCGCTTCGCTCTAAGCATGTACACAATATGATATCACTAACATAATTTGTGGCGTGCGGTAGCAATAAATCTGGATCTTTGGAGCCATTTTTTTTTATTGTGATTTTAAAGCACCTGAATAAGCTTTTAATAATGATTTCATTCATTTCCTATTGAGACAATAGAAAGCTAAAACAAAGAAATAAGGATCTTATTAGCTTATTAAAATTATTACCAGAGTCCATTATAAAAAGCAGTAATTGCCTGGCTTTTTGTTAAAGACAGTCAGCTTCGCTAAAGGGCAGCACTACAGCAATAATCTCATAGTGAAGCTATCAGGACTCCCATATTCAATTCGGGACAAACAAAAATTTCACTACACTGTGGCAGCTCAGAGGTTAGCCATATGATTTCAAACTCTGTCTCAACACATGGTACATGTAAAGTTTTTCATTACTATGCAAATATTTGTGAAGATAAAGTAGCAAGTTGCATTTTCTTAACAGCCTTTTCCTCCCTTATGATCTATGATCTAGCTATTCCCTTGGATCAGTCTTTTCCTCAGGATTGAGTTTGTCAATAAGAATCTGGACTTTGTTCCTTCAGAAAATCTATTTCCCACCCTTTGAGTGGCCAGCACATCTTGTTTTTCCAGTTCTCTGTTTTCTCCAGCTGCCTTTCTCCTGGTCTTCTTCCTTCCTCTCACCCTGGTAGGCAAACATTTCTCTGGGACCCTATCGCTTCTCTCGCTGCTTAATGCAGTCCCCGCTCCAAAACAGCCATGTGTCTTCATGTGTCTTTCCTTCCTCTGTGCTGGCCCAGATGGATGGGCAACACAAACAGCCAATGAATCACAGTGAGAGATGTGGGAAGGAGGGGGGCAGGGATATATCATCTATGCTGGTGGCTGGAGCCCAAGCAGCTTAGAGCACTGGATGAGCATAGTGAGATCAGCGCAGTACAGCACAGATAAGCCCAGTACAGGCCCACACAACACAGAAAGTCAGCTACACTACACTACATGCAGGCCCAAATACATCAGGAGAGTCAACAACATGAGCGTGAAGCGCTAATGTTACCGCTATTGTAACCTTGACACAAAACGTCTCACATGTTGGGCCATTTATCACGCGGTCTTCGGGCAAGGTCAAGAACCATAAACACAACTCTGTGATGTGTAGTGGCGTCTGAAGTGCTTCTACCACTTCTGCAGACTTAAACAACACGCAATGGGATCTGTCACGTATGGGAACATTGTACGTAATAGTGCAGGTGACAGCGTAATTGTGCAAACGGCCAAAGCGCAGGCCGCAGCGGCTTGCCGATGTCTCCGCTGTCTTAGAAAGCTGCTGGCGAAAAGCCGCTGTCCCTCACTGTGAACTCGCAGAGCAAGAAGACGCAAAAGACAGAGGAAAAAAGTAACGAAAAGCTCAGCACGAGACGATTAGGATCTTTAATATTCATAACTGTTCAGTTTCCTCTCTTCCAGAGGGGAGCAGTTTAATCAGTCAAAGTCATGTTATTTCTAAAGGAATGACAGCACACCAGGGACAGACAGCGTCATGCTGTGGTGAGCGCCAACTCGACACTGGGCCGCCAGTCTGACTGCCGTAGCCTGTTAGGCCTTTCCACTGAGCATTAACTTAAAGGGCACTCAACACATTGTGTGATCTGGAGGGTCTTAAAAAACCGCCTCACAATGCCTGTGTTTGACCGTGAGGACACTTGAGAAAACACGACACGGACTGTACATGTGATTGCGGCTTTGAATAAGGTACTTGACACATTCTCAAATGACCCCTTTAGCTCGGTTTATGCGAACACTTAAGTCACCTTGGAGACCGAAAGACTGTGAAATGACTCTGCTGAGGTCGCTTAACCTTCTCACTGCAACTAATACAGCGAGGGAAGACCCTTGTTACATTTTTCAATGAGATTTCATTGAAATTACAGCTGGCTGCAGTCATAAAGGTAAGCCAGGTTCTTTGAAAACAAACAAAAAACGTTTTTCTAAATATAGAACCGATTTCTCGAGGGTCATTCCAGCAATGTTGAATTATACATCAAAACACAGCATCTCTATACTCCTCCCAGGTATCCTCTGACACACGCATGATGGAGACAAATTTCCAGCATTGGTAGATCTACCAAGAGACAATTTGAAGGGCATGCCACAGCTCCAATGTTGCCTCCATTAGATGTTGTTGTATTAGGAGATAAGTATGATATGATGATTAGAGTTTGAGTCTAGACTGCTGTTTGTTATAGCTGCTGATAAAATACTTCTTGCATTCACAAGGTCACAGATGTGTCATGGCCCTAAGAGCTGCTCAGTGTGCTGTAGTAATGCAGGGAGACGTAATGTCATGCAGCAGTTAGTCCATTAGGGGGCAGCAGACTGAGTGCCAGCAGTAGCAACAGCAGCAGCAGCAGCAGCCAGTGGAGCCTGTCAGAGTGAGAGCAGTCTGCTTTAAGCTCTTCATTCTGTCTTCTCCACTCGGCCGGGATTAAGGCCAATCATAGAAATCACTGAGTCAGAACCGTCCCACAATAACAGATGGAGGGACTTTCCACTCCAGAATTTTAAAACATCACAGACAAACTCACTTTCACTCGGCCTCGCACCCTCGCCGCCACCATCCCCCACCGCCGCCACCATCTTTCATTCTCGCACCATCCTTTTATCTCTCCTCTTCGCTCGGCTGTTTTATCCTGCCATCATATGCTGTACTCCATTTCTCTCCATCTGTCTCAGTTTACTGCCCCCAAACTTTCTCCCTCCACTAAAGCCATATTAATTCCAACAACACACTCAAATCAACTGCAGAAGAGTTTAATTGACTTCACAGATTGGAGAATTTCCTCTGTGAAGTACTTTGAACTGGGAAAGAGCTTGAAAACTTATAACACGTTTTGACTGCAACACAGTCTTCTGACAGACTATCAAATTTCAAGATCACCACGCAAAGTTCCTCCGAGGAGGACACCGATAATAACAATAGACGTTCCCCCTTTAGAGTTACCAAACAATGTAAAAGTCCATAATGAGGTGCAATAATGACCCTTAATTCCAAGTCCCTGGCTGGTTAGCTACTGGCAGATGGGTATTGTAGCCGTTATTAGCTAACTCTGACAGAGGATGTGCATGGATGGGTGGGAGACCCTGCCTTTGTTCTGTGATCCAAAGCACCCTGTGGCAGGCCAGTGTGCAGAGGCTGCGTGTGTGTGTGTAGCGCTATTGTAGCATGTGCTGAGATAATCCCTGCTTTTGTTTCTCACCCATAATCTTCCTCCACCACAACGGAAATGTTAACACTGTCTTTTGCTTTTCCCCACTCATGGCACCGCATTCCCAACTCCACTTTGCTGTTTCCACAGAGGCTGGATCTGGAAGATGTGAGATGTCACCTACCCACAGCAGCATCAGCTCACCAGCTTTTCAAAATCAAACACTCTTTTTTTCCCTCTACACTCCACAGAGCCTCGCGGAAACACTACATTTCCAAAGACGATTGCCAGCATTGTGCTGAAGCTTCTGTGTAGTTCACTGAGACAAAAAAGGCAGCTGTCTTTACTCTGGAACAAAAGCTGCTGCAAAGAGCTCCTGTAACCTCATAGTGGTTCTTCAGAGTTACGCCGAAGTGATCGACCTTGATCATAAACCCTTGTGTACTAATAGATCTACTTTTAGATTTATGATATAGATATAACCAAAATACGATTACGCTTGAAGCAATATCACGAGAGCAAACGTGCTAATCTAATATATTACAGACTGCTGAAGTATCTCCATAAAAACAATTCTCGCTAAAAACTAATTCTCTTCTAATTGTGATGCTTTTTGTTTCATTTGAGATACACTCAAAATAATATGCATTTCACTCATTAAACCGCAGAGCCTTTGAAGCTAAGTGGCAGGCTCATCATAACACAGAATGAGGCCAAAGACCATTGTGCTACACATTATCATTCACTGGGGCTGCTACCACTGTAATTTCAATTAAACCTCCTATGGGATAAGTGCTACAAACAAGCTCTATGTAGATAAAACGCATGCCTTTAAAACTGTGTCTCCACACAAGTCACCGTGCACAAATGCAGCACGGTCAAACAAGGTCACTCCAAGAACATGCCATAGAGATCTGCAGCCTTGAATGCTCACAGGTAGCCATGATTCCTACATGCAGAGGCCAGCAGGGGGCTCAGGGTGAGTGTGCTGACAAAGCAGTGTGTTGACGGGGCCAGGATCAGCTCAGTGACATGCGAGTGTCTGGCTGGTTGGGCTCACTGTCCATTGTTTGACAGATAGTCACAGACGTGCCCAGCCTTTCCTGCTGTTACTGGCATCATCCAGACACAGGAGCAGAGAGTGAGAGAAAAGGAGGAAGTAACGTTAAAGAAAAGAGGTTCTCCAGCAGCTCATAAAGCTGCGACCTTGTGGGTGACTGAGACGAAGAAAGCTGCATACTTGTTGTCTTGTGATGAATAAAATACGCAAGTCAAAAACAAGAAGCTCATTGATGTTCCACAAAAGAGAAGTAAGCACAGGACTTCCCTTTTACACGTTCTGTTAACACGTTCATGCGGCTGCATAGACGACCCACATGTTGCGTCCACCCCCTGTGTGTAGGTGGAGTGGGTGGGAACAGCATCAAACATGTCTTCAGAGGTTAGAGTGACATAAGCATGCAGCATCACAAACAACAACAACGGAACAAGACTGAGAGCTGATGTCTGTGCTCCGCCGCTGTTCTATATTTCAGCAATCTGTTATTTGTGTCGCATCATGACAAAACCCCCAATCATTGCCAAAACACACACACACATTATGTAAAAACACACACGCAAACATTCAAAGTGAGCACGAAAACAGCGGCAGCTAACATCTTAAATGGAAGACAAGCATGATTGTACATGCACACACTAAGGCGCACTTTTAATTACCACTGGTCACACACATCACACCGACACAGACTCCACCGAGATGTATGTTCATACTGTACACTTGCAATCAGACCAAAAGAGCTCTCATTAATCAACAGGCAATCAGTTATACAAGCATTTGTATGCTGTGTGTCCCTTCTCTGGCAGACATATGCTGAGTGCTGGGCTTGGATGGAAATACAGTTGGACGGAGTCAGATGTGTGCTGCTGAAACAAATGAGACAATGCAGACCATTTAATGGGATGGATACAAGCAAACAACCAAAGCTTGAAATTGTGCAGAAACATGCAATAGCAGTGGGGGGACTTCACTAGACTCCCAATTAATAGGCATCAAATACTAAGGCTATAAATGTTTTGATCACTGGGTTGTGGACTATTTGAAAAGAATTACAAAATAAAATAGATATATGGCCATGTTTGGGCGTTTGATGCTTTGTTGGCACATCTGATCTGGGTGGGTGAATCAGCATTAAGTTTGCATGAACATAATGTTGATTCAGTTGCGATATAACTACTGTTATTTTGTCCTCGTTTGACGACGGAGTAAGCAAATTAGTTCCCACACAGTTTTGTTTTTTGTTTGTTTTGATCAGATTGTAGTTTTCTGGTTAATACGACTAAATGGCCCTCAAAAGATTTTAGCAGTCATGCACAATGTATATCTTACCCAATAACTAACAGATGATTCTCTAGTTATTATGTTTGGGCTCCAATCAGGTTAACCCCGATCGATGTAGGATTTTTAAGATTGATATTTGGTAAAATCTGATATTACAGCCAATATTTATGTTCTTTTCAGACACATGAAAGATAAAATAGGGCATGCCTCCCAGGAAACACTGGACTGACCATCAAGCCATTCCTAGCTCTTATTCTTAAATGCAAACTAACAACTACCATCAGTTAATGCCTGGAGGTTAGGATTGCACAAACATTGAATCCATGTAAAATATACTTTTTAATGTTATGTTTTTGATATATTGATGCAGAGATGCTCAAAATGAAAAAAGGAAGGGGGAAAAGAAAGAACAACAAGAGGAGGACAGGTTCTTTTTATTTTTTTGCTCAGAGCCATACCAATATAATCTCAGTCCATCAGCTTAGCTTGGCTCGTTTCCCCTCACCTTTCCTCAGCGATGTCTGCAGTTCAAGGGCAAACGGTACATTTTTTCTGTCTATTTTTGCCCTTTTCTTCAATCAGTCTCCCTCTTACTTGAAGATTACTGATAGTTTAATGAAAGGAGTTATACTGCGGGAGCTTATAAGGGCAGTTTTAATTCAACTAAAAGGCCACGATGCGTTTACTAAAAGCTATTTTATGTCTTGCAGATTTACTTTGCTCCCTCCCTTTCGTCTTTACGGTTACAAAGGCAAAGTGTATGCTGCCTGACAAAACCACTGTCAGAGCGCAAGAAAGATCAATGACAGCAGTCGGTGTTTGACAAAGTATATCACTGACAGCGCACGGCCAGTCAGTTGTTGAGGATTTGCACATGTGAACACAGGAATACAAACCTTCAGTCATATTTATCCACACACACACGCACACGTGCGAGCACATACCCCATCCAGTATTCCAGCAGACATAAGAGAGGAAAAACATGCAGACACGGCTGTCTCTCAAAGCAATTACAGCAGACTGAAACCAAATTAAATTTGAAGCCTAGAGCAACACTAGCGACTGAATGTCTATGACAGATATGACAGGGGAGGAAAGGGAGTGCTGCGGGACCAAAGGGTGGAAGACATGAGGAAGAGAACGCCAGGTGTGGGTCAGAGAGGAAGAGAAAGCTACTTGGATAGAAGAGCAAACAGACAGAAGTGGGGCAGAGAGCTGGTCCCATGCAGAGAGCATCGGGAATGAACTCAACCAAGATTTAAAGGACGATTCGGGATGGTTTAGAAGCTCAAGATTGTTAGCTCAAGTTCACTGCAGACACGTTTGAATGCACAACATATGTTTTTGGACTGATTTGGCATCGTCTGTACAATAATTTCAGGAATTAACTTGGAGCTTTGCTTATGAATGACAGTAAATGTTTACCATAAAATGTCACATTTGCAGCTGCTGGGCAACAGTTTTTATCCAGTATATTAAATTTCGTCAATGACATGCTGCCACTGTGACAGCAACTCCCTCCCAACCCTCTCACCAAATAAAGTGTACACAAATTGTATCATTTAACCTACAGTGTTGTCCATATGAGTAGCTTTTCTTACTCTAATTAATCTAATGGGGAAAAGAAAAGCTTGTGAAAGTTGGGAACTCATTCTGAAACCATATGGTATGCTTTGGGCCAAAGTATTACAATTAATGAAGTAAAACCTGGAAAACTGCTACAGTTCACAAGACATCGCCTATGAAATTCCTGCTAAACATAGACTATTTTGCAGCTTACCAAGTAATTATTTATTCAAAATAATGAGCTGAAAAGAAAAGGCAACAAAAACTAGAACATTATGAAAACGCTGAAATGAAATTGTGCTTTCATTGAATAATAAAAGCACATCTTTTTAAAAAACTACTTTAATGCTGCAAACTGATGGCACGCAAGTAGAATTATACTATCTGTAGACCACTTAGCAATCACAAACATGTGCTCGTTACAGGCATACAGATTAGCTCAGTTTCCAGTTCTCCACGAGATATCATTTCTCCATTTTCATTATTCTAGTCCAAGAAATGACAGGATTAGTTGTGGCGGCTTTTAAACATCTGATGTTATCTCGCTCTCCTGGGTGAACAATTAATCCTCCCTTATTTCCCTTCTTCTCATCACACTCTCTCTCTCTCTTGTCCCCATCCAGGGCTAACTTGTTTTCTTTTCTCTGTTCTCCTTCTTTTCTTCCCTCTGTTTTTTTACTAGAGAGAAATAAAGCTAAGTGGCCTGATATTTGAGCTGTGTAAGTAGACACAAAATTAAGTTTCTGTAATCACTAGTCAGTGGTCTACAATTGGATACTTCACTCATATTTATGCCCTTATGGTCACTCCATCATGGTCTTTTTTGTTTCTTATGGTATGATTAGTTTAAAAAGCAAAAACAATACTACATGGATTCATAATCAGGCCTAGACTACAAGTAAAACTATGAAATGACTTTAACTGTCATTGTGCCTTCTGACTAAAACATAAATGTCTGCCTTGTGTGGAGAATAAGAATAAGACTAAGCTTGCAGGTTTTCGTATGTTAATGTCAAATAACATCTGGCTAACTATGTAAATGTTTGATCAGTCTACTGTGGCTTGTCCTCATGCAGTTCATGCTCCTCAGCCTCTGAGACACGATGTGTTGAATATTTAACCAAGCAGCGATGCTCAGAATTCAGCTCAGACTAACATATGCAAGATCCTCTATATGAGGCAATTTGTAGAAGCAGACAGAACAAACAGAAAACTAAACATGTAATTATTAAAAGGTTTTTAAAAGTGTGTCTGTGACTATGTGCTGGGAGGTCCATTGTGACACAGTATGCAACAATATAGCTCAATTCTTTTTTTCCATTTTAAATTCTCTCTCAAAGAAACCCAAAGCTTTCTTTTCATTACAGTCTGATGTGGAGAGACTGAGAGTGCTTCTCTCTGAGCTGCTGATGCACTAGAGTGACTGGTATTGTGGGTTTTTTCTTATTCTTTTTTTTGTGAAAATTAATCTGGACTTCAAAGTGTCATCAAAGAACCAGCTGAACTTAATTATACCATATGCACAGCATATTCTAAGGTTCAATATGGGACCGTTTCCTGTTTTATTCAGAATGAAGTTACAAAATAAATGTAAACTGAAATATTGATTTTTTCTGGGTAAGTTACAGTGTGTACAATGGAAAGCTTAAATATGATGGGCGCATTGTAAATAAGTAACACTGCAGAGAAACCCCTCTGAATAACATTCGTGCATATAGGTTGTCTGGCTGTGACATATAGAAAAATAAAAGTACAACTGGTGGGTGCAAATAGAGCTCACAGCGTGTCAGGAGTCCTGCCATCACACACTGAGCCTGCGAATGTTGTAATTTAAAACCTTGCTGACTCATGAACGCACTGGTGCCAAGCTCACTACATAACAGAAAAAACATGTAAATAAGACATCGTTGTGGGCTTTGGAGAGCTGATTTTTCACTTTTCCTATATAAGATGGCATTTTGCACATAAACATACACTTTTGGGGGATAAGATGCTCTTTATCAAGCTCGATAAAGAGCAAATTATCCCCCAAAAAAGTAATTATTGAAATATTACAGTGTTAATAGCTAGCATAGGATCAGTGTGGTGGATATCTATGGGCAGAAGTAAAATAAACTATCTATTACTGTGTTTTTCACCTGAAAAGCAGAATACAATGAGTATTTTATATGGAGAAAGCATAGATTGTATATAAAAGATGCTGGCAGCAAGACGCTGTAGACAGTGCTGTGCTACAGTGGTTTTGCTACTCCACTTGCCTCAATAATTATTTTGGCCACTGCCATCTTTAAAACTGGAGCACAGGCTGGACACAAAGTAGCCACACCCTATCAGGTTTATGGAGTCATCTGTTTGCAGCATGCTGGCCTTTTTAGACAAAGAGCTGTCAGCTCACCTAAACAACTACAATTTAAACAACAAAAATAGGCATCAATCAATGTATTTGCTTTGAATAATCCAAGACACTCCTGTTACACATTATCACCTTTGACTGACCAATCAACCATTTACAGGCCTGTAAATGGATTTAAAAGCAGAGAAGAGACTGACTTTAAACTGATATTGTGCATCAAAGCAGAGACTTTTTTTTTTTTTAAGTGACATCATGCTCGATTAATTTCTGCATATAAACTTTACTCATTCTCTTGACAATAGTCAAGCCTCGTTTGCATTTGCAAAAGTGTAATGGTTTAAAGGTACAGTGTATATGTTTTTTTTACATTATTTAAAAAAAAGATTGTGCTCATACTGCACTTGTGGCTAGAGACCAGGAAAATGCATAGCATACCCAATATTCTGGTGATTAGTTTTGTCCCTCTCTGTGCAGCTGACAAGAGCTGACTAAACAACAACCACAGCTGGTTATAAGCTAACATTATGCCAGCTAATGCTAGCCTCAAGTATATTTATTTTTAGTTTACTCACTAAGTGTCAGAGTGCAACAATGTCATATCAACTTTTTAAAAAGTTTTACTAATGCAGGCTAACAGCACCAAATACAGCAATGTTTACTGCAGCACAGAAAGCCGTCAGACAGAAGTGAGCTACAATGACTCATTGACACATATCGGACTCCTTTCAAAGAGTTTTACAGACAGAGTTAATAAACATGGGCACCCTGTGAAGTAAATAGCAGACCGACTATCTACACTCACTACTGACGAAAAGTGGCTAGGCTTTTTGAGTTGACTCGGGGGTAAAAATGTAAAATACCACAAAATATTTAATTGCAACATATTGCTAAGTTATTAGCAATATGATAATAGCTATGCTAAGTTAATAGCTAAGTTTTTCAAATATGTTAAAATGCAGTGTGTGCAAAAATGACTGTATACACAAAGTAGGACAAACATGCCGACAAACATAGCCACGGATGTTATGGGGAAACACTAAGCCACTGGCCAAGCCTTTAAGGGGTGCGGTCTAAATGTAATGTTTTTGATCTCTCTTGGCTGACTAAACGTGTTTGTCCTACAGCAGCTACCGTAGCCAGGATTGAGCACTTGAATTGGGTGGTGAGATTTTATACATTGTACCTCTAACCAAAACAACCAAACTATTTCTTTTATTCTAAAGTCATGGGTCTTTTAATTGTGTTATTTGATATGATTTTTTAGTGTATGATGCTGTAAAGAGATTAGATTAAGAATTCAAGAAAAAAAATTAATAAAGATAGCAGTGGCTGTAATACACTGTAAGAGAGGAGAACTTGGATCATTTATGCTGACCACAAGAATAAGACACAGCTCTGGATAAATGACTGATAACACAAGGGGTAGAGCCCTGGGCCTACAAGAGCGCTACCAAGTCTAATCAGTCTAACATAGCTGAATTACAAATACTAGAGATATCTCATACTTGAATTATCAGTTTTAAACACGCACACGTACAGATTCCCCAACTCAAAAGCACTCACACACATACACACGCGCAAAAAAAATCCATTCACGTACATCTGTTTCTTAGGCGCTAAGCATTGTGCAAAGGCAGAGAATGAAAATACCTTATTTAAATCCTTTCAAAAAGAACAAACTCATTTTTGAAAATGTGTCACGCACACTGCGGTCTGATGGTATATTCAGTATCATTACAGACTAACATTGGTCAAAGATTATAGCGGGTAGCCCATTTGTTCTGTCTGTGTGAATGAAGTCAATTTAGAAGAAGGCATTTCCAGCTTCTCATTACCCAAGTGGTATACACTGCATACCTTTTATCTCACCTATTACATGCTAAAAATATCTGCTGTTAGAGAAACAACACACTGCAAGAAAGACAACTCCATAAAATAAAAAGGCAATGTGGAATATCTTAAATTACAGAAAAAGCATTGCAGGAAAGAAGAAAATGGTGAAAGATAAAAAAAAACAAAAAAAAAACAAAACAAAGTAGAATCATTAAAAAAGCACAAAGTGTGATTCAAGATGAGAGAGAGAGAGGTAGGCAAGACTGGCGCAGTCTAACCTTGACAGAGTGCATCTTCTGACAAGCATCTGCCTCCTGTAATAATTTAGAAATAATCTCCATCCACAAAGGCCCAGCAGTCTGGCAGAGTAAATGCTCTGTGCCTGATCGATCACTCCGATTCAGCCAGCTGCCGGTCTCTGTGTGCGCAGGCCTAACATCGATCTCAGGCCTTCTCCCCCCCTCTGTCATACAGACGAGCGTGATAAAGTGAGGGAGACGATGAAAAGGTGCGAGAGAATGGAGATGGCAGTAGTGATGCCAAACTGAGAAGAACAAAAATGATACAGATTCAAAAGCTAATTTCAGAAACAACAGCGCAAAGTCAAAAGAAAACAGAGCAAGAGAAAATTGAAAAGAAACATTTTTATGACAAAGAAAGCAAATACATATCCACAAAACTGCAAGACAAAGAGAATTTGGGCTATTATGCCGCTTCCCCATGATGCTTTGCTTTATGGCAAATATTATCCAGTGGACAACAGAAAATCCTTTTGTTACAAGCCTTTTTTTAGTACAGCAGGTGGCCACCCAGTTTTGGAAAAAAGGAATACACACTAGCACACACAGGCACACCCCATCAACACATCCAATTACTACTCAGCGTTGTGACAGCATTAACTGCCACTGTGCATTTGGCCCCTAGCAATTAATTGACTTTTAAATAGTGTGCCATTAGCACCAATTTAAATGAATAGATGTACTCCTCCGCCTTCACTTAGCACACTTTGCTGTAGTTGATTTTAAGAAACACCACCACTGTGTCATGAGTGCAGCAAGCAAGATTTCAAATCAGAATGGGGACAAAATAAGCCGTGCCTCTAAAATATGTGATTATCATGTATACACACCATGATTATAGTATCGTGTTAGTCATTCACACTAAGCCACCTGTGTACAGTGTGCGACAGAAGTGTAATCTGAGTCTTTCAGGTTATATAAGAAATAATGGGACAAATAACAATTTTTTATTGATTTTAGTTCAATTTATTGACTCTATAAATATATATAATATTTCTTTATAAAAGTCTGCCTGTTATTTGTATTTATAAGCACTCGCATTTCAGTGCATCTATTTATTAAACGTTTGCATGCATTTACATGCTAAATTGGGATAAATACCTACAAAGCTATGCAGTAAATATGCTTGTAACTTGCATATTTAGTTAGCAAGAAATATTACAACTAACCATAAACTGTAAATAGCTGATGGGCACAACTGCTGTGACATCATCCAGTGGTTTGTGGCCTACTACACCCTGGGTGTTTGTACTGTATGTTGAGCTAGCCAGAAGCGACCATATTTGGATAAGAGGATTGAGTCTGTAAATAATATTAGCTACCTTGGAGAGAAAGGTGCAGTATATAATTTTTTGTCAATCCCAGTTCTTTTTCTAAGAATTAAACCTGACAGCATATAGAAAGAAAATTCAGATTTTCTTCCAAGGTAATTGTACTTATATACTAAAAGAAATTATACGAAATTAAATGAGTTGCAGTACGCCCATTCTTTACCTGACATATTTACCAAACAAAAGCAGGTCCAACATGTTTTATGTGACAAAACAAATGTCAGTTACACTATTTACAGTAACTTCACCAGACATCAGGACATCAACTCTTTTCTCTCTTTTAGCTTTAGCTTCTTTGTATCTTTGTAGGTGTTTTTGAAACTCCGATAGGGGTTATTCAAGCGTCTGATTAGATCTGATGTTACGAATGTTTCTGTGGCGGTCGACTTTGTGTCTTCACTCATAGTGAAGAGATTGAAGGCTAATGACATTTTAGTCTGTGTGTTGCACGAAATGGAACAGCTCATAGTCTGACAGAGAAGAGTGTGATTAGCTGGACACCCATCAGGGCTGGGAATGCAAAAATCAGCTGATTCTGGCCGTTCGAGGGGTGCAGTTCTGCTCATTAGTGTTAACTTATACATAATACTGTAATTTGATTAACACAAATACACAATTATCCATATTGTATTATTGCAATATGGATTAGCATATTGTATTATTAATCATATTTTTATGTTAAAAATATTCCAGAAGTCAGAGAAACCACAAACCTACCCGAGTGGTCCAGTTTGATGCGTTCAATTTCCTAATAATGCATAGCCTTAAGGCTTAATACAAGAAATAGTTAAGTTATACAAAAAATGCACCTTCTTCAAAGGAAATTAGCTATACAGAGACACAAAATGTTTTTGTTTGAGGCTGTAGACATGTACAGTATATTTATGCAGTTATGTTGCAACTTTTACGATGGGGCTCAAGGGGATGGACTTGCTTTTGAAGTTTCTGCTACTTGCATGTTTTCTGGCCCCAAAAGATGGTGCTCACAATGAAGATACCATTATTTTGGAAGGCTTGGTATTCAGGTTTATAGTAATTGCATTAAATTTGTTTTGTTTTGCAAAGAACACATTTGGAAAATCAAGACTTAAACCTCTGAGTGTTTAATGCAATGTATCGTGTTCAGTATTATAAATCTTACTGGGGAAAGGGGGTCAAATGTTTGAGGCTTACTGTGATAAGCTGAACCTGAGCTTGTAAGTTTGTAATCAATGATAGGGATTAATGTGTATCAAAAAGAAGAAAAAGAGCTGGGTTGCTTTTATCTGAGGTCGCTAAGATTACAGGAGCAAAGGACAAACACAAAAAAAGTGAGAGCAAAAAAGAAAGGGAGCAAGCCGGTGAAACAGGCAAGTGTAGAGAAGAGAAGTGAACAAGAAGAGACAGTGTGAGATAATTATTATCACAGAGGTGGTTTTCCAAGGTCAATATTTGCGATTCTCCTCAACTGTCTCTCAAAAGTGTAACTCCCCAACCCCCCAAGCTTCCTCCAGCACCTCCTCTCTCCTCGACTGCCTAAAGGCAAACTCCTATCTTCCCTTCCCTTCTTCTTCAATTTCTGCGCCTTTCCTCTGTCACTCATCCAGTGGAGGAAAACTGTCCCATCCCTCTGGTCAATTCTTCGAATGAGCCAAAGCTACAACTGACAGCGACCACATAGCTTTTCAAACACGGGATGAATTAAATGGTCAGCAAACACACCACTAGGCCATTTCTCTGTGTAGTTTGAGGAGGCGCCTGTCAGTCAGGGAAAAAAAAAACAAGGTAACTGAGCATCAAACCACATCTTTCAGTCCCTACTTCATTGGCCTGTAAGGAAAAACACCTGCCAATCATGAAAAGTGTTAGGTCATTATGTTAAGACAGGCTATAACAGGCTGACAGAGTTATGACAGGCTGTCAAAGCTCAAGACAGTGGGGCAGAAATCACGAATAAGGAAAAGGAGGAGAGCAAAGGGTAACGGGCTGCAAAAGAGAGGCCGGTGAAGCATAGTTTGACAGCATGAATTCAAAACTCATCCTAAAGAGTCGAAAGTACATACAGGACTAATAGAAC
>VUQR01018948.1:0-18178 GCA_015108515.1 Hemichromis elongatus | reverse complement strand
TCAAACCCCCCGCCCCAACCCCCACCTCTCGACTTCCTGCCTGGAACCCATATTGTCACTCAAATGAATGATTTTGATTCAGGCAGGAACACAGCAAAAAAATATAAATCTCCTGCTGTACACTGACATTTGTTTAGGAGAAGAAGAAAAAAAGCAGAACATTCAAATGGAGCTGAAAATTGTACATTCAGACCTAAAATAAATGTGTGCATTGGAGATGTGAAGCAAAGTGCTGGAGGCAGCATGCTGCCATGAAGCAGATCAGGTTCTGACATTTTGTCTAATGTGAAATGCTGCCAAGGAACAGTGGGTGCGATGTTGTGACCTTTATCAGTAGGAATGATAGAACGACCCAATACTATGGATAGAATAATCTAGAGATACGACAATCTGTTTTTATAACACAATGCCATGACCTACAGTATTCCCGTGTTTGCATGTGTGTCTCATTTGTGTGCATCAGTGTGCATGTGTGAGACCATGAGGGTTGTTGACCTTCTGATGCATGTGTAGTGGGCAGCGGCGCAGTGACGCTATCGCAGGTGTTTGCGAGTGCACGGGTGACTTCTGCTTTGAAGGTTAAACAGGAAACAGCAAATTCTCTCAAGGCTTAGAGCAAGTTAGTCTGCCGTACGTCGAGCAAAGTAAGTGTGTCCGTTCACAGGCTTGCGTGTGTGCGAGTAGAGAGAGCGAGAGAGAGAGAGTGCGTGTTTGAAGTGTAATAGCTTTGCTGCAGGTTGTAACAGATGGTTGCTAATGGAAGTTCATAGATCTGAATGACAGGGGCCAGGGGATTGGGGATGAGATTATGAGAGGGAATGTGTGATTCAGTGTGTTTTTTTTTATGCATGTGTGTATGTGCACATCCATGTGTTAGAGTGCGTCTATCTCTGAGTACATATGCACAATTACTGTGGGTCCCTTTGAAAGTAGACCGTTTAGTGCTTCTGGTTCTTAGATTTTGGTCCACACCGAACTCTAATTATTGCAGAGACTGTCAGATATTTACGGTGCCAAGAGAATTAAATCTGATGTGATCCTCCCTCAGTAGCTCTAACATTAGGTTGACACTCATAGGTTTGAGCTAAATATCCACATAATATTGATTAAATATAGCAAGAAAAATAAAATCAACGTTTTTGTGCCACCTTTAAGTTTGCTTATGATTGTTGGGGTTTTCTCTGTTTTATTGTAGGGTCTTTACCTGACAATGTGAAGCACCTTCAGACAACTGTTATAGAATAAAAGTTGAACTGAATTGATGCAGCACCATCATCAGGTCAAATATTTTACTTTGTCCAGTTCTTGGATTTATAGCCAAATACCTTCAAAACTACGAAGGTTCCTATTAAGTTTGACAGCTGAGCAGCTCTCACATCATTCACAAAAAAATTAAAGATGTTACTGTGACTTAGTGAGGCAATATTGGATAAATTCAGCCAAAAAATACTAAATATAAAAACGCACATCTTGTGCTTGTTTCTACATTTAAACTAAGAAAAGCCAAAACATCTGGCAAAATATCTATTTTAGGGGACTCTTTGAGAGCCTGTTAAATGTGCTACTTATTCATTAACGTGCATTGTTTTAAAACTACAGAAATTTGATTTGCCAATCACTGCACACTGAAACTTTGCTATTTTAACCCAAGTAGAGCTCGTCCTACTTCCCCTGTTCTTCTCTAATGGGACCTGAGAGTTATAACTGCCTCTCCAAAGGCCTACAGGAAATGGAAAACCAAATTACTTTGTTAGAGTCTCCTCTTTAATTTAGTTTCTTCACTTTCTTGCAGTGCTCGCGGTGGTGGCGGTGGCGGTGGCGGTGGTAGTGGGTGGGCTAGGGTTGCAGTATGTATCTGTATGCCTCCTCCAACAGCATATACCAAATGTTTCATGCATGTTAAAGTTCTGACTGGTGATTGGGTTCATTAGTTATTCTAACCATCTGACCTCCCCACAGCACTGCTCAGACACAGTCATTATAAAGCCCTTGTAATTCATTAAGCCCCCTAAATGAACACAAGCCATACTGAGGGGTGCTTGCTATTACTGAGTGGCATGCTGTGCCTCAAGGAGGTTAATAATAAGTATGTGGATCAAGTTTTAATACTGAGGCTAGAGGTTGAGGTTAACTACTCAGAGTAGATTATGATAGATGAGTTAAAGGATATAAAATATAAGCTATAAAAATAACTTGACTTAGTGAGACGATATTGTCCATAAGTAATTGATTAGACGTTTAAGTTATATAAACAAATCCCAATGCCAAAAATGGATATATGAATATGCATATGGCAAGAATGCAATAAACAGTGCTATGCATGTACATAAGATGACTTCAAATTATGATCACAGCAGACATGCAAAAATAAAATTACTTTATAAATAAAATCACTTAAATCTCATCCCAGAATGAAGAGTAATGGAAACAAGGCTGCAGGGAAATCCCCCTCCCCCCTGAAAGTGGGAGACAACTCCTTCATTTGTTACTGCATCATGCAAACAGGAGGGACATAATCACTTGCTGCCAGTGGTGTAATTCATTGCAGTCAGAACAGCTGGTGCCGTACTGCCGCTAGTCGGAATGGCAGAAACTTTAGAAATCAAGTCTTTCAAGTGATCTAGAAACTATGGCGATACTTTAACTCAGACAAAGGAGAGCTTCACTCACTAATCCTCGAGCTCTAGTACCCTCTACCACTGAGGGCCAATCCAGATCCAAGTGACAGCTCTTGCTAGTCACAGCAGCTTCACCACCGTGTGATAGCAGGATCCTGATTTTTAGGACTGGTGAGCCTTTAAAAGACCAAGGGCTAAATTTAGCTGTTATAAATTGGTTATTTGTGTCGGATGCCCGTTCAATTAAAACCAGCCACTGAAGCGTTTGAGATCTTGCTGGGATGATGACTCAAGTCATCAACCACAAACTCTAAGGAGGTGGTTGTACTCCTGATGCTACCACAGTAACATCAGGAGTACAACCACTAGTAACAGCAATTAAACTGTTGATTTTTCTTTCTTGTTCTTTTGGCCCACAGTTAGCTAATAAGCCTTTTAATTATACACTTGCTGGCCACTTCATTAGGTACACTGTTCAACTGCCCCTGAACACAAATATCTAATCAGCCAATGTGACAACACAAAGTTAAATAACCACGTGTTACAACCAAGGCATGTAGAAGATTGCCTCTGAACGGACAACACATCAAACATTAAAGGAGAGGTGCTACAGCAGCAGAAAACCATGCCAGCTCACACTCCTGTCAGCTAGGAACAGAAAACTGATGCGACACCACACAGGCTCACCAAAATTGGACAACAGGAGCCTGGAAACTCACAGCCTACATGAGTCCTGCTGCTGACCATGTTTATCCCTTCATGACAACTGTGTACCCATTTATTGATCATTGCTTCCAGCAGGATATCACACCATGGCACAAAAGCTCAAATCATTTTAAACTGGTTTATAGAACATGACAATGAGTTTACTTTGCTTAAATGACCCACACAGACATTAAATCTCAGTCCAAAGAGCACGTTTGGGATGTGAAGAAACAAAAGATTCACATCTGTATTAACTGAGTGATTTAATCATGTCAATATGGACCACATGCTCTAAGTTTCTAGCACCTTGTTGAATCTGTGCTATGAAAAATTTAGGGCAGTTCTGAAGGCAAAAGTCCAATCTGGTATTAGCACAGTGTGCCTAACAAAGTGGCCGGTGAATACTACATATGCCAGTATACAGACAGTAATAAAAACAAAGCTCTGGGTAAATATGTTATGCAGACAGTCTCCAGTCATCATAAAGGCTTGACATACTTTGAAAAATATTTTGAGTTGCCAGTTTGGTTTTGTCTCCTCATCTAGCTGATACAGTTTTGTGGCGGTCAGTGAGTGCAAGAAAAATGTTGAAGCTTTAACTGGATGTTGAGTTTTTGAACCTCGCAGAGCGGGTGTGTTTTTCTTTTCTTTTTTGTGTGTTCTTTGTCACAGTGAGGTATACAAAACCATCAGAATGATTGACTTGAAAACAAGGTCATAAAAGAAGAAAGCAGCTGACCAACAACTTACTGCTGCCTTTTTGCAGTTTGATGACTGTTCAGTGTGAGCTGTAATTCGCGGTCTCTTTGGCAGAAATACCCGTGGGTGTTTCAGATGTCATTTTTAAGCACTGTAAAAATGTCAGTATACTGCAAATTGTCACACCTGTGTCAACACGTGCACGCTGACACTACTTTCAGCATGCATGTTGTCAGTGAGTGCCATGCATGAGAGTCATTGTCTTAGTGAATTATTTACGGATGTAATATGATGACAGATGACGCGGAGCAGACGATCCTTCCCCATCCCTGACCGCGCTGTGTCGTCTTGGTTTCCATGGTTAGTAAAGAGACGGAGGGTCATGCAGTCCGACTGATTAATCTTGTCAAGAACTCTTTTGCTTTTCCTGCACAGTGTCCAATCTTTCACAAAGACTATCAGCACGACTGTAAAGTCGCAAAACATCTAAGTCAATCTCTTGATGCACGCTTAATCATCTAAGTTCCAAAAAGCTGATTCTGCTCATATGAACGTAGCGTTTTCAGTGTTTTCAGTGGGAGAAATGTTTCGTCACTCATCCAAGTGGCTTCTTCAGTCTCAGCTGACTGCAGGTTTCAACAACCTTATAAACAGGACATTTGCATAATGGCTGAAACTGTTTCTCTTTGCAGTAGGTGACTCAATTCAACACATTTTGAATTTAAATGACTGTCCTGATGATATCATGTGACTATGTGTGGAAAGCTTTCTGAAGTTCTGTTATAAAAATCTGAGCTTCTCTGGACTACTGTAAGTAGTTAATATGAGTTTCTGTGTGTGTGAAAGACAACAGAATAGTTATAGAGGGATTTGTGATTTTCACCAATATCATTGGTGATATATATTATCATATATTATCACATATTATCACTGTATTATCACCATATTATCACAATTTGCATGATCCCATTCACTCCAAACTAACAGCAGACTAATAACATCTTAGCTGCCATCTGTCAAGATGGTCACAATAATTTTTAGGTCTCCAACCACTGCTTCCCCTAGTGCGACTGGTCTATTCACAACATGTGATAACACACTGAGCTGTATTACTGATGCTATCGAACAGAGAAAAGTTTATATGCTGAGAATGTTGTAGATTATCTTTTAACAAGCCATCAACAGAGAAAAAGCTACAAATTTATATAAATATATACAAATTTGGTCAAAAAGATGCTTGTTGCACATCTGCTGTCAACTTCAGACTGAAACATGTTGTGGCGGAGGTGTGATCCCTGGCTCATCTGCAGTGAGCTCAAGGAGCGGTGCCAAGCAGGTGAGTGAACGGGTGGTGGTGATGGCACAGACAAGCTCTGGTTTTAGTAATGCTGGTGTGGAGAGGACAGGAGGTCTTTCCTTTAGAAGGCGTGCGCAACGTCGGGTGTGAGCTGCAATCAGAAGTGGCCACTTCATAGCCTGTACATAGCTTGTACACTCACTACAGACTATACATACTTAGTTATAGCATATTCACAACATACCTCATACCGTATACATTGTAACTATCCACAATAGACCAATTTTTGTACCCTCATACCTATAATAGACCCCATTCTGTAATATATCTATATATTTATATTATTGCTTATATATATTTGTAACATATCTATACTATGGCTGAAGCACTTCTGGATGGATGCAAACTGCATTTCGTTGCCTGTACTTGTGACATGTGCAATGACAATAAAGTTGAACTCTGTTCTATTCTATTCTATTCTATTCACATATTATTGTTTTTCAGAGCAGTGAAGTGAGCCACAAATATATATATATATATTTAACTTAAATTGTATTTCTGCCCTTGCTGCTAAAGTCTCCTTCTATTTTTTGTTTTTGTTTTTTTAAACTTATATTTACACTGTCCCTTTGCTTTCTACATCATTTCCATGCTTTCATTTTCTGACTGTCCCAACCCCCAAACTATCCCAGCAAAGTGTTGGGTGTGTTTCTATCAAACAGCCAGCAGACCAGAGGCACTCATCCTTCAGCCAGTAAGAGGTATTGGAATAGTTTTGAGATCTGTGTAATTGGATTAGACCAACCTTAGTCCCTTTTCTATTGCACCAGCCTCCTCTGTGAAATCATAACTCAAGAGCTTTGACAATGGTAGTTTTGCTGAGCAACAGCTGATGGGAATGTAGAATGATCTCTGCCTGTGGCTCGTGGCCTTGTCTTCCCTAACAAAAACTAAAAAGTCCCAGCAGAAACCTGACTGACAGCTCGACTCTGCCTATCTTTGACAGCATACAGGATATTGTTCAGTTTCAGCTTGTTCTGAAGGGCCTAAACTGATCACAGGACTCTGTGGCAATGATATGGAGCATCACAGCGAGGGGCAGTGGAAGGTACAAGAGCTAGCATCAGTCTGGGAGGTCTCTCACACCTGTTTGGCTTTATACACATGACAGGTTACATGAAGGGCTGTGTTCTCTTTGGCTGCTCTGGGTTAAAAGGCCTGTCAGATTGACACTTGCAGTATCACTCAGGCGTGTGCCTGTTGCTCAGATAACACATGCACAAACATATAGGCAGACACAATGAAGACATTAAGCAGACAGGTGTGCACATACACACAGCGGGGAGTTCAGATGCTACTGTGACATCTCAGTAAATGTGATCTCAGACAATCGAGCCAATGTGAAAGTTTAAACAGTTATATTGCATTACTCCACCCTGTAGCTCATCTTATTTGCATGTTTAGATGGTACTAATTATAAATACTAGTTTGAATATGATCCAAATGTGTCTGATTCAGGGAAATAAAATGAATATGACAAGATCTGACAAATTAAAGGAAAAACCTTAATAAATAAACAAATAAATGAATCCGGATTAATTTGCGTGGATGCTCTCTATGGTACAAAGAGTTAACTTTGGATTGTGTACTGGGGGATGGATAAAAAGCAGAAGAGGCACAGATGATACTGATTTTATATCAAGATTGAAAGAGTAAAAAATCTACATCACGTTGCAGAAAGGTTTCATTATTTGTCATGGTCCATGTGTCTGCCCGGCCGGCCCCGCAAGGCTACATATTTTTGTCTTGATTTTTTTCCTCTCTCTTGTCGCTCTGCCTGGGCGGAGCTCACTGAGAGCATCTGGGTTTGGCCCACGCACCTGTTCTGTGACGCACCACGTCTATGTATGATCATAGTGTTCCTGAGCCACTTGTTACGGCAGAGGCTCTTTGCGCCTCGTCACTGGATGATTGAGTTAGACACGTTAGTGTAAAATCCCGGCTTCTTCGAGGGTTTGTTCTGGTTGTGGCCTTTGTCTCTTTGTGAATAGATTTCACGGAGCCGTCCTGAAACCCTGACCTTTAGAACCCTGAGCATGATCATAAGATGTTTGGCGTGGTGCGTGTGAGGATTTCCCCCAGCGGAGCAAGAGAGTGAAGCAGGAGTACGTGGAGCTGTGATTTTGGAGTACGGTTATGAAGAACCCATTCCCTTCCCCAGACCCACCCTTACTCTGCACCTGTACCTTTTGTGAATAAAAAGAACTCAATCTGCACCTGAGTCCCATCTGCCCACCGTGACATTGCGTGGGTACTGATGGCTGAAGCTTCAACCACAAAGAGTGCTCGGCTGGCCAGCGTGTCAATCATAATCCCGACTTAATTCAAATCTCCATTTACGACCTACGAACAAGGCTTTAGTGGGGAATTAGTAAAAATCGTGGTCCGCGTTTCACATTCGATACGTGCGATACTCGTGAATTAGAATAACGGAAGATCAACTCTTCCTCAGGTGAATGAGAATGTCAGAGCAGGACGTGATCAGATGGTCAATAAGAAGAGTTCATCATAAATTACACCAAGAGGAACATTAAAGGAGTCTCGCAGTGCATACAGCCCTCATTACAAAGACGAGTGCATGTTTGAGAGTTCACTGGTGCAAATAAAGAGGCACTGTTCTACAGAAATGTGGAAAATAGTGATATGTCAAATGAGTCATCCTTCAACATATTCTGGACAAGTGCATGTGTGTATTTACTGAAACATCAGTACAGACTTGAACTATTGACCCTCACAATGAGAGGATCCAGTGGCACTGTTATACTGACGGGGTTGATTAGTCGGCACGCTTTTGGGTCCATTTGTCCATTTATCAGAATTCAGTGCAAGGTTGCTAAGAATTGATGGCCTTTGTACTTTGATGAAGCATTTGTACCCTAAAGGGAACAGTCTGGCCTGGGATTACAGTTCTACTGACTACTGTGGATCTTGTGGTCATTGAATGGTTTCTCCTGTACGACTCCAGAGATTTGGAGAATTATTGCAAAGGTAATGAAGCTGTTTTGAAGAGAGCGTGAGGACCAAACATGCTTTATTTTGGGGGTATTTTTATTCTGTACACTTCTTGTTTTATAGCACTTTATTTATAGAGTTTATGTTTTTCTTTTAATTTGCAAATTTGCCTTACTTTAATAAACAGAACTTATTTCTACAAATACAACATTAAGTAAACATGTTCGTATCATCAGCTTATTATCGAAGTATTTATCCACCATAGACAGCATGCTTAAACTGCATGCTTACCTACAGACAACTTTTCACACTTTGTACTCGGCATATAGACTAGATGATGCTACAGGTTATGTCACTAATTGGAAATAGCTAAATTGAAGTCTGTCAAGTGAAAACTGTTTTGATTTTCTCTGTAATGAACAGAAAATTCTTGGAAATTATGCAGATAGTACTCAGAAATTACCAGCGCATAAAATAAAGTGTTTCCAAAGTCTTCTAACATACATTAGTTTCATATGAGTACAAGTGAACAAGGACATCTTTTCGTATCTTCGAATGCACATTAAGCAAAAAGTTGGAGCTCACATAAAACAGAAAAACTCCAAGCACAAATACTTGTACCCCTCAAATAAAGAATAGCTGTCTAGATGTCAGGTTCAAGACAAAAAGCCACTGAAATGAGCATTAAAAAAAAAAAAAACATCAGAGAGAGAAAAGTCCTGTATCAAATTTCAACGTACCTCGTGCACAAAAAAAAAACAGCTTTATATAAAAATGTCCACCGGCAACATGCGAACCTTTCAGCTAGCTGAAGGTTTGTGCCACATTTTAATTTTGGCACCGACCGTAGAATCAGATCATTGTTTGAGGAGATGGCTGAAGCCAGAGGCAAGAAAGGGAGAGCAGACAGATACATTCAAAGGAGGAGATTAAGACAAGGGAAGGAAAAGAATAAACACGGAGAGGCTTTTGACAAAAAAGTAAGTCAGCTTATATCGTTTCCATTTTTAGAATGGGGTAGACTGAGTACAGTGCACTTTAAATAATACATATTTAAATACCTATTTTGACAGTGATCGATTGCTTTTTTTGATACACTTCAAACGCCTTATAGCCAATTAACATCACAAGCATGTATCACTGGCCTGTGGGAGGAAACACACACATGCAAAGGGAGACTGTACAGACAGGAAAGTGTCAGCTGAGCAGCAGATTTGAACCAGGAACAGTCTTTCTGTGAGGTGACAGTGCATCACCACGTTACACAAATATACATGTATGTTGTGCACAGAAACAGCACCCCAGTTAAAGTGTTATCACTTGCAGGTAAAAAAAGAAAAAACTAAACAAGTAAAAACTCAGTAGGCTGATTTATTTTGCTTCACACCTTTACAAATATATAAGCGGACCACTTAAATGAATAAATGTGCAGCTAATTTAGGAATTTAAGCCGAATCAAGTCAATCCTGAGCACTGAGAAATGCTTCGCTCTCCTTTATATATCAGTAACCAGTGTTTAGAGCCAATGTGCATTTTCTCATTAGTAATATAAACATGAATTACAACGAAGCACCCGAAGCATTATTTAAATAGGTTGCAGGAGAATAATTTCTTCGTGCATGCGCGCACACACACACATTTCCTCATTTTTTAAATGTGTGGCAGGGAATATTTGGAACTAAATAACCATTACAGGGGGTAGAAACAGGCTGGAATATAAAACGCTGTCAACGGCGCGCTGAGCGGAGTTTGAGACCTTCTTATCTACAGACTGCATTAAGACATGGCTTTCACTTTCCTCCCTGTATGAATAATAAGTCCACATGAATTTATTTGCCTACAGTCTTGAATTTTCAGTTTTAGTGAAAAAAAAAGAAAGAAATCATAACCCGGCTAAATGAAACATATTAGCTTGTTACATACTTTGTGTTAACATTTATGTTTTATAATGTCATAATCACTCCATTTCTTCATTCCCTTTAATCATCCAACTCCCTTTTTTTTTTTCCACCTGCTTTCTTCTTCCGATTCTTTCTCTCTTTTTTTTGCGCACTTTTTCTCTCGCTTCCCACCCCTCCTGCTCCCTCTTTCCTTCCCTCTCGCTGGCTGCTCATTTTCAAATCTATGAATTTCTGAACATCATTTTCTTGATTTTTCCACGCCTCAGGGAGACATTCTCATTCCAGACCTTCTCTTTTTTCACCTCATTTCCTCCCTCCTGAGTCTGAATCTCCCAGACAGGATGTGAGGTGACAGTGTGGCCTGTGGAAGATAGGGCGGGGGTGTGGGGCTTCAGTGTGTGTGTGTGTGTGTGTGTGTGTCCGTGCGTGTGCGTGCATGTCTGTGTGTGTGGGTGTTGAGGAAGGTGGAAGGGGCTAAGGTGGTGGTATAGTCCAAAAAAAAAAAAAAAGATGAAGAGGGTTTTTGCCGTTCCAAATTCAATCCTGGACATGACCACAGGAGACCTACAGTAACGTTTTCTTCGCTTTAAGGATCCAAGCTGCAGAATTAACCGTGCCTTTGAGAAACTTTTGCTCCTTAGTATGAATGTGCCTCACTTCCCACAAGCCCTCGTGCTCTTAAAAGATATACACTTCTGCTCCTTCAGAGGACTTCATAAATATCACTGCTTTTGCCTTGAGTGACCAGAAAGAGACAGAAACAGAGGGAAGGAAAGCAGACCGTCCCTCGGTCACCTCCATCTCTAAATGACATGCCATATGGACTAAAGTCAAAGTATATCTTGTACATACACACACACACACAGTGCACTCTGTCTAAAGCAAGGTTTGGAGATCTACAGTACAGTGCAAAATTATTAAGCCAACACTTGTTTTTTTTATATTTTGCTGGGAAAATGGAAGTAAGCTGCAGTGATTTATTGAAACGTACAAATATAACTAGAAATACAACATATGAAGCAAAAACAGTGTTTGTACCACTCTATGTGTGATGACTACTACTTTTCAACATAGCTTGAACTCTTTTAGGCAGCTTGTAATTACTTTAAGTGGCCTTCAGGGAAAGCTCTCTGGGCTTTTCTGAAGGACATTTAAAGCTCCTATTTGGTTTTTGGCTGCTTTTTGTTCAGCTCTCTGTCAAGATGATCCCACACTACTTCAATAATGCGGATGTCTCGGCTCTGGGGAGGCCAATCCATGACCGATAGTGTTCCATTGTGTGTGTTTCTATCCAGGTATGATTTTACTGCACTGACAGTGTGTTTGGATCATTGTCACTGTCTATTGTACCTCTATCCTGACCTCTTTATATACTGATGACAAATTGAATGAAATTTTTCAAATATTGATTCATCATTTTAGATTAATAACCCTTTAGAAAACATCTTGTTAATCCAATAAGATTATTTTATGTCTGTCAAACTATATAAGTGTCTGACCCCCCTGAATGGCCCACTGTATATGGGCTATTCAGGGGGTCAGAGGCCAAGGGGGTGGGGGTTCCATTCATTTCCTTTAGCGGTCACTTTTGACCGATGTAACAAAGTTGAATAAAACACTCAAATTTCAATGAAACAGGTGCTCATGACTTTTATATGTTCAAGGTTATGTGGTTCATGTGCGTTTTATATTCTTAATGATTCCCAGGCCAGTGTTAGATGGCCCTAACAAACAAAAACCCTTCCTCAGGAAATAGTCATGTACAAGGACTGAACAGAAAGTGAGTGAAAAAGCAGCCAATGTGCAAAGAAGAACTTTGAAAGCCCTTCAGGGAACCTGAAGAACTATTACTCTATCGTTCTATTGCATTTCATTAAGTGTGAGAAAGTCTTTAAACTCCTTTAAACCAAACTAAATAGGAACGAGGGATGACTCAAGACTTTTTTACAATTTTTCAACAAACCTCTGCTCAGGAAAACAAAACACTAAACAGGAAGCATTTGATTGGATTAATCCAGAAATGGTGGATTTTACAAACGGTCTTTTACTTTATCTCCAGCTATTTAAATTTTAAAAATTAACCGTCCGCACTTTTCTCATTTACCTACTTGCCACTCATCTTCCTGGCGTTTATTCCCCAACCACCCCCTTCCCTCTGGGTTACAGGTTTCCCACTGGGAGAGTGAAACAATTTTTTAACTAATCACAGCACTGCCTGAGCATAACAGTGGTAATAATTACATCCTAAAATGCGGGACATTGAAATGATAACCTTCTCACACACCATACAAACCATGTTTCAGAATATACGTCTTCAATGTTTAACAGAAAAATAAAAACCTTTAAAACTAATTTGAAAAACAAAGTATAAATACGGTTATCTCAAGTGTCGACAAAATATAATTAGCTCAAATTATATTTTTACTATAATGAAAACCTATGCAGCGTTTCATAACAATTGATCTCTTTCCATTAAATTTAAAGAAAATCCACTGTTTTCAAATAAGCAGGAGGACAGATTAACTGCAACATAAAAACAATGCATCATTTATAATGTGCAGGAAACTGTTCAATTATGGATGATTGACCAAAATGTTTCTGTCTCGTATTTAGCAAAAAAGACGTCTTTATTGTAACGCGTGCCTATAACTCCCATGATCCATCACAGCTAACACTGATTTACTAAAGCAGGAGATTCTTCAAGCAAGTCTTAATTAATTCGATTAAACTTTCAGAGTGCTGGCAGTAAAAAAGGTTGGAAAAATATAACAGCAGTGGATGCATTTGTATGCACAGAAGGTTCACCTTCAGAAGAATCTAAAACACTCACCATGTATGTGTGCACCCTGTGCAGTGGGGCATAGCATGTGTTTGTACACAGGTGTTTTAATGCGTGTGGAGCATCATCCTCTTACCTCCAGGGCTTTTCTCTTGCTGTTGAGCAGCTTGGAGATGTCCCGTGCCACCCTCTCCACCAAATCCCTGGGGTTGTTTCGCTTGATTTCAAACTGGCTCTTCTTCTCATTATAAATCTGCAAAAAGAAAACACAGGGAATCAAAGGTCGGGTTATTGGAGACATTTGTTTAATTAAGAGTATCACAGAGGAGCAGGTTGCCCTATTCACAGTGTAGCACAGAGAATGGTAAACATTTACTATACAGCAGGCAGTAAGGAACCTGCCATTACGCCCGTAAGCCTCGGCACTGTAGCAGAATTAAACACAGAACAGAGCCTTAATGGCAAAGCACTTAGCTAGCTGCATCTGGCAGTCAGGCTCAAATTAAATAAACACAAACTCCAGCAGATTCTCACCACTGGGTGAGAGCACCTTGTTTTTCGACTGTGTTAACCCTTTTGGCCCCTTACTCTGAGACAAGCAGAGGTTTTTACAACTTGCTGACCAAATATCTGCAGTTCAATCCATTGTGTTAGCTACAGATTAACTATAATCGATCTAGATGCATAATTTATGCTCATTAGAAGATTATGTGAAAAAGGAAATTGTACTTATACTAAATAAGCAATTAGCAATCAATCAATAACACTTAAAACAGAGACAGACATTGCAAAACACTTAGAAAATCAGCTTTGGGTGCCACCAGGGAAGGGGATGTTTGATAAGGACGGATATCCAGAGGTAGAACCGCGCAGACTTGGACCGCTTGCAGGGGACGGTACTACAGAGATTAGTCTGCTCCCCTGGAAGAATTGTGAAGGCTGACTCAGCAGCCAGAGCTCTCTATAGGATCTGTAGACTACAACAGAGCACCACCCGAGGGATTACCACTTATCCTGCTGCCCTAAGACACCACGAGACCCATTTTCACTCCATAAAACCATTTTGTATGGTTCTTTTGAAGGAAGCCTAAAAAGAAGCCTGTTGTTGTTGTTGTTGTTGTTGAATATGTTAAAGCAATTAGAGTCACGTCAGCCTGAAATGCTGTATTTGCAGGGTGTTTAGCTGGCCTCACCAATACTACTGACTTCCTCAATGAGTCAATCACATACTGAAGCAATGAATCTGTAATAATTTCATTTATACTGAACTATTCATAAATAAGGATATATCACAGTGAATGTGAATCACTTATAAAAAGAAGGTGCGTGTTAAGCTCGACAATACAGAAAAGGGGATCTGACGCAGCACGGACACAAGCTGTCAAAACTAGTTCAGGAGTTGCTAAGATGTCTAAAATTAATTAGAAAAACTCCAAATCTTCTTAAAGCAGCAGTCAGCAGAGTGCAGCGTTGGGCTCGAGTAGCTGCTTCTTAAATACTCAAATTCTTGTTTTTAGAGGTTGATTTTAGGATCCTGTTGTTTTTTTCAGCAAGGCCTCAGACTGGTTTAAAATCAAACGTGGCAGACCATAAAGTCAAGGTCAACGCAACCCCCGCCCGATCATCTGATCTCAGTGATCTGTCAGCCCACATCAGTTGGTGACTGAACTGAAGCCTTTCTACATTTCCATTTGACAAATCTCAAATAGGGTGTTCTATTTAAGCTGCCCACAGTTGCTGAACATCTACAAACTGCTTCACAACCCGCCAACAGTCCAGCTCCTCTTTTCTCTACTGTGTCTGAGAGGCCGTCCTTCGTGGCTCCTCTGTACTGAGTGGTTCCTGCTCTGGCTGCTGCTACTCTCCCTGCTTCCAGTTATTAAGGGCAGAGAGATGTGCTCTTCCAGAACAGAGGCCTCTAAAGTGCTACTAATGGAAATACCAATTTTCTTTTGACTTAAGTGCTCCTAAATGAACAGTAGTACTGTTTTTAAAATGCATATTTTTTTGTACACCCATCAACCACAAATGCTGACTATTAGAGACTTTCCAGGGGTCCAACCTGGTATTATTACATCGCCCCTGTGTGGTTGTATCCTTTAGAACTCAGAAAAATCTATTAAAAATAATGCAATAATGCAAAATAATCTAATCACCCAGTATCAGCCAATATCTGGAATAACACATGCAAAAATGTGTGCACATAAGTAAAACTAATGTTGTTTGCTCAAAGATTAAGACTAAATGTTTACAAAGCAAACAAATATTTGTTCAAAAATGGATGAACTGCTGATTTCTTGCTCGAAATTTTTGAAAAAAATTAATTTCTGTGGGATTGATGCACTGATGTATACAATAAGGAAAGGAAATCACTTCCATCCATTTGATCCATCTCCATCAAGCTGAAAGCTGGGCAAGCAGCCAGAGGCAGTCTCCCTCCACTGGCCCATGCAAGCGTTGCCCTAGAAGCTAAAACCATGCCAACCAAACACTCTGGTGAGATTGCCTGATGTCATATGTTGGCCGCTCTCTCAAGGACCAGGGATCTTGCTTAGTTTCAAACAACACTTTAAATAACTTCTCAAAGTGAAACGTGAAGATGAAATCTTCTTTTGGCACACCAGAGAGTCACTCACAGTTCAAGATTATTGTGATAAATTGCCTACAATAAAAGTTTGACCACGACAGCAATTTCGCGATACTAAAAACAATGCAAGATAGCTATATGTAAAACGTCATCATATCTAAAGCTGAAGGAGAAAAACTACCCCATGCAGGTGTCTGTCATAGGTGCAGCGGTGTGATGCTAAATTTATGGGTTACTGGTTGTGTCTGATTTATAGGTATTTTGCTACAGAGAGCCAACAGGAAGGGGTTTTCAACCTATGCAAATATTCTTGTGTGTAGTCTTCCAAAAACCCAACAGCACACGCATTTGACCCACACACAGCGTCTTCAAACATGAGCGACACTGTGCGTAGGTCAAATGCTGATTGGTTGAAAGGTGAACCAGAACTAAGAAAGGAGCATTCTTCAGAGTGAAGCGTGAAAAAACATCAAGGACAAAAGAAAACAGCATAAGAAGCACAGACAGAGGCTGCAGGTGATATGTTTTTGGTTTTTAATATTTGGTTTTGCTTCATCTCTTTGTACTCTATAACGTTGCTCTTCTACGGTGGCCCTGAGAGGTCAAATGAACTGCTACTTAAGAAAACACCAGTAAATGGAAAAACCCTGCAAAAGCACACACAAAAAAGGGAAGTTAAATAAAAGACAATTGAAGTAGATAAACAAAAAAATCTCACAAAACACAACAGAAGTGTTTCTGGGAACATAATAATGTGACGGACCAGCTGTGAAAGTGACAGAAACCAGAACATGAGGGTTCCTCAGTGTTGTCAGGGATTACATGATGAAGGTATTATATGTTTTAATTGCATGTTTCATATGATTTACAGCTGCTGTCCGTTTGACCTCTCTGTGCTTCCGTACTCTTCTCTACGTCGGTAAGGACCAAGAACAGAACGAGCAAGAGTGGACCACAGATGGGTTTTTTGTCACACTGCCCCCTGGTGACAGTAAACAGCTACAACATGTAGACAACAGTCATAAACAGAGATGCTTAGACATCACTTTTCTCTCCAGTCACCACTTCCAGCTCTTCAGGAGGGACACTGAGTAGTTTCCAAGCCAGCAGAGAGTCTTAATCTTTCCAGCGTGTCCAGAGACTGCCCTGGGTTGGACATGCCAGAACCACCTCATTGGGAGGCATCCTCAAAACACCTCCGCTGCCTCCTTTCAATATGGAGCAATACCGAGCTGCACAGCCCAGAGACCCTTTGGAGGAAACTCATTTGGTGACAAATAAAATGTCAATTTAATTAGTTGTTTAAGTTGTCTGACATTTTATCCTTATGAGTTTTTCTTCTTCGCTGGTTAATTTATATTGACGATCCCCTTATTCATTTGATGAAGGCCACCACAAAGAGTCGTGAACTGTTGACTCTGGTGAGTCAAGCTGCTGTGAGAATCTATTTTGAAAAATCGATTTGTCTCTTAATAAGAACTAACAACATCGGGCACCAGATTTTGATACCATATAGAAAAAGGAAGCTTGGAATCTATCGCCAAACCATTATTTTGTCCCACTCTGAATTCACACACACACACAGATAAATTACTCATTACCCCTGTTTCAGACCTTTTTTTTTCCCAAGGTGCAAGAAGCCGTTAATGGAATCTTATTAAACCATAAAACAAGAGCGAATTTTTTTCCGCTCCATTGACAGACTACAAACCCCTGACTCTTTTAAGTGATGCATTTTTCTAGTCAATTTCAAAACCATGTCAAATTTGTTTTTAAATCAATATTCATTCCCTTAATGTGTGGTAGTACTTTCTGGGTCTGCCTCTCCCTGGAAGAGTCATGGCAGTCTCGGGGACATTACAAACAGGGCTTTCTCTATCCTAAACCTTGAAACAAAACACAAAGAGAGAGAGAGATCGATAAAAATTCATAATGCTTAATGTAGAAATTCCAAATCACTTTATTCGCCACAACTTATAGTGAGGTGTGTTTTTATTGTTCCTAATATGTGAACCTTTTATCAAAATATAGCTTTGGGGAGGATTTTTACAGGAAAGAGACACTGCTCTAATAGAACTGCCATCATTTAGGGAATTAAAAATCATTCAAATGGACTGCATAATTGTGCAGTGTCTGCTGCTATACTACTATACTCATCAAACAAACATGTCGGAAAATGCACTCCTTAATTACCTCCTCAAAGTGCAGAGTCGGCTAACCATTAAGAAATTAAGTCAACTATTGTCATTGGTCCAAAATGTATGAAAATTGGCTTGTGCAGCAAACATTTGGTTGGTACATGGAGGTCTAAATAAAAGCAGAACACCTAATAAAACCTCAAACTGCACCGATTCTGTATCCCATAACACAGGCCGCTGTTTGCCAAGGAAAAACACCACACAGGGTTACTGTGTACTGCACTGCACGTTACAATTATCTCTCTAAATTACTTTGTGTACTTTGTGGGCATGTTTTTGATTAGCAAACAGTAATATGTTTACATTACATGAAGAAATCGGTTTTATGTTCATTAAATGATTCGTTCTATTTTGTTGAACATGAATCAAAGAAAACTTTGAT
>VUQR01018947.1:23710-39239 GCA_015108515.1 Hemichromis elongatus | reverse complement strand
TGGTAAAAAAAAAAAGTGAGCAAATTTTCACCTGTAGAAAGCTCTTTTGAAGTATTTAGAGTTTATTTAGTTTAAGAAATGACACAACTGGTTGTAATGAGTGCTTTATAGTTTGTTTTTTTTATCTCGAAAGGGATAAAGGTCAGTAAACAGGAGCGTATGCTGCTTTGCGATCAATAGACTGAGCTTTTTAAAAAAGTGGGGCATACTGAGTGATCCATGCTCACTGAGGTAATAGATGATTAAGCAGATCTACGGGAACGTCTTTGGGGCCTCCCTATCCAGTCACTGCTCATTCTTTTCTTAGATTTTGTTCTGTCTACGCTTTGTTTCAAAGATGACATCTTCTGGGTTGCCACACAGTCGTGTGTAAATGAATGGAAAGGCATGCAGTCTTAGGTACAAGCAAGCAGAGCATTTACTAAACCGTGCTCTGTGTGTGCGCGTGGCCTGAGATAGATGGGCTTTTTTTGGGCTCTGACTTCCTTTGGATCCTCAAATAGCCTACCTGGAAAACAATCAGTGAAATTAATGTTAGAATAACTGGAACCAAAGCTAAAAATAATCCTCTGAGTCCATTTTTAGCCATTACCGCTCCAAACACAATCACAAACCTCACTTGTTATTCTGTGGCTTTCATTTCTTGATTGCTCTCTGAAAATCCGTGCAGATCTGGACTCGAGCTGTAAAAAGAACAACGACAAGACGGCAACCCCCATAATAGATAAAATAGTGCTGACCATTGCTTCTTTTCCTGCCTTTGCATAAACCACACATTTTTTGCTTTATAGCGTTTGTTGGAGCAGTTACTACTGATCATGAGTTTTTTGGTTCCTAATATATTGTTTGTAAAGCGTCATAGTGGCTCTTCATTTTAAAGATAAATGATAAGATTTTTTTTCTGCTCTTTGCATCTTATCTCCATGAAATCCCACACATCTGCTTACCTATACACTCCTACACTAGTGTAAATCCTAGAAATATTTCATGTAGTAGCAACTGAGCTTCTCACTTACCGCTCCTGTCCCTTTTAATTTTTAATTTAAATAAAGGTTTTAGCATATTGATATATATTATATATATATGTTAATTATGTAACTTTATCAGGTCTGAAACCTGTAATAAAGTAAAGTAAAGTCACCATGCAGAGTTGTGTCTGTTTGTAACTGCAACAAACTGTCCAGTCATCTGCTTTAGCAATAACAACCACAGTTTGGGTGCTGTGGCACACGCGTGTGTCTGCCTGTTCGTAGTAACATATTTGTAAGCACCCATATTTCTTTATCTAGGGTAAATATACTATGATATCATGTCTGTGATATGAAAAATGTTTGGTGTCACCGCTGGTTGCTATTCCATCACAAGATGACCTTTAGTTTAAATTGCTGCTGAATTGTATGATGACTTAGTCAGCAAAATAGTCTTCCTTATTTAAACAGAAAAAAATTCAGAGAAACTATTGCAACCTGTGTTTGGCCAGTGGTGTCAAACAGCCGGTCCGGGGGCCAGAAGTGACAAAGACTCCAATCCGTCCCAGCTGGAAAATGTGAAGGAGAGCATTGATTTTGCACTTCTTGCTATATTTTCATAGGTTTCACAGGTTCACAGTTTTCACTACTGATAGGGACCTCACCCGTGGCCATTTAAACTGCACTAATGTAATTGAGTTATAGAAAAACGTTTAACTGACAGAAATTGAGAGAATTTTTATAGTGGGTCCACAATAAAAAAAACAAAAAAAAGAAAAAAATTTAATTAATTTGCTTTATTATTGCAGGACAGTCTTTGCAATAATCTGCCAGAACCTTTTAAGAATTTTACATGTTTATTTCTTCAAGCTAACATAATTTTTTCTTTACTCCAACAGAAACACTGAAACATATAGTTGAAACTGTACATAAGTACATAACAAGATTTTAATATCTACTTAAGTTAAATGTTTCTAGTTATGCTACCTTAGCTACCCTAACCCTAACCCTAACCCTATGACTTAGGACCAAGTGAACAATGTCCAGTGAAAGAAAAAGGGCAATGCTGAACACACGTGACTCACAAAACCTCAGATAGACTGCCCACACTTCTCTCCAAAGGTCAAAGTAAAGCTTCTTCTGTAACTACAAGAGAACACCATAAAACAATCTAATCTAATCTAATCACAAAGTTGATTACCTTGGACTGCTGTCAAAATTTGCACAGTGTGTCCAGTGTGGTTGTAATATGAGATGTGCCAGTAATAGTAGCAATCAAAGATGTGTAACATAGATTATAGTAACAGGAGGGAGTGGATTAACTTTTAAAAAAAGTTTTGTTACCCTCCTCCAAAATGGGAGATAACAGATAACACTGATATGTTGCTACCATCCAGTAATTTCTGTTTACAGTCAGTCTGTATCAAAAAGCAGCTGTAGCAGAATGCTGACTTGTAGCTGTATATTGTTGTACAGAAAGACAGAAATCAAATGAGACGGCTTGCTGCATACAACAACTGGAGCAAAATACACAGGCCTTTGTAGAATTGTGTCCCCTTATTAATCTGGCACAATGTACACGTCTTCTTCTTGATAGTCTGTGAAGGCGGCGTCATGTGCTGGATCATTGTTGTATATTCCCTCATCTATGACGTCGCACTCCAGGTACACGTCATCAAGTTCGACCGGGTAACTTTGAAAAACAAAACAAAACGGTAAACGTGACGGAAAACAGTCTCGTTATGCAAAATTTCTGAGACACAAATTAGAAATCAAACTCTATAAAGTCTTTGGGTTTCTGCATTTGTCTACATTACAACAGAATTGTGCAAAATGGGGAAACTGACACCACACACACACACACAGCATTTCTTCATCCACTTCCGTCCGTTGTTTTTGAGCTTCTGTAGTTTCATGAGTGTCTAAAGACATACTTTTTTTTTTTTTTTTTTTAAATCAACAAGTAGAAAAGAACACTTCATGGAGCTCACCTGCTTTGGTTTGCAGCTGCCATGTTGTAGCCAGCAGTTTGAGTTTTCAGGTTTTCATAGATAGGAGATTGTCCTATTGGCTGCTCTCGAACCATACCAGTATATTCATGGGGATCAGTTTGCAGGGTCTCTGAGTGATCCTCCTTTTCCTGCACTGTTCTTTGTCTAAATGGCATCACATTAAGGATTATGCCGTAGAATTTATAAATGATCACACCAACTATGATCACAAGCAGCAAAAAGAAAACCCCAATCCCGGCACCTAGACTTGTAGCAGCGTTGGAGGAAGCGACATCGACATCGACTGTGTTATTTCCTCCTGTGCCATTGATAGACATCGTCTGCAGTTATGGAAAAAGAAACAGAATGGCTCAAAAAGCATGGCTCAAACAAGAATGTGATAATCTGTCAAACTACAGCACAAGACAGTGTTTAGCAAAGTAATTTCAGCTGAGACAGTGAGTTAAAGGTTGATTATAAACTAGAGACCTTGCTGTGTTAAAATGTAACATTCAATATATGATTAAGAATACAAGTTTTTCAAATGATAATAATAAAAAAAAGGATTAAAATGAACAAAACGGTCAAAGTTGACATGTTCAATCAATATGATTATGTAAGCCAATTCAAGCAGCAGCAGGGGTTAAGTCAATAAAAACACTCATATTACCTTGAAGTGCTGCTTCAGTGTTGTGGGTCAAGGTCTGCGTCGTGAGTGAAATCATGTAGCTTATCATAAGCACCGCTCGCTAGCTTTGCTGAAGTTCCCTTTTATTGAAATCATGGAACTGAGCAAAACAGACGAAAGTAGAATATTTCCTGTAAAAGCTCAGGCTGAAAATAGATGACAAGAGACTGCTGACAAGAGCTTAAAAAAAGTGTGATAGTAAACTTTGCACCTCAACAGTCGAAAACTCTTCCTGCTTCTCGACCACTGAAGTACTTTAGCTTAACTCGGTTGGGTATGATGAATATTGTTTTCTGAACAGTAGAGAGTTTAGGTTAAATTGTTACTTCTTACTTTGTCTTTCCAAAAAGTCTCAAGTTCACCCAAAAGAAAAGTCTTTTTGTGTGTGATTATCAGAGAAAAACAACTTGAGTTTTTTTGATCCTATTTCTCTGAGAATTCAAGCTGTGTTGATAAGGGATTCTCATGATGCCGTTAAAGTGAAACTGTGCTACCAGCACACTCTCTAACAGACATAAACAGGACCAGAAATAAAACTGCCACTTTGTTTAACAGGACCTTTGCCTCCCCCTGCTGTCAGTCTTAGTCTCCACATACAGAACACACTCATGCTTCATAACCTCTGCACTTTAATTCTGACTGTGTATCTTTGACCTTAAAAACTTGTAAATTAAAGATGCTTTGTTAACCTTCCACTGCCGCTTTGCCACTGTGTGAACCACCTCAACTGGAAGTTCCTTTATTTGTCTCTCTCGACCAACAAAAGTAACGCTGCCTTAAAAAGTGCTGTTGAAACACTTTCTCGCACTACTTACAAGTTGAAATTTGTGTTCTTGAATTAACACAAACACTTGTGACAACAGTGTTCCTAGCTTTGCCTTTTCCTGTATTGCCTCACATGAGAATTTATTCTCTTTAAGGGTGCAAAGCTGTGCTTTTGACAAGGCTTTAAAGATAGAAATGTTTATCTGAGTCAGTCTCAACAACTATCTGATAGCTTTTCTGTTACCCACAGGTAGAACCCTATTAACATTTGTGACCTGCAGAGGAAGGAAGTAACAAAGTACAAATACTTTGTGTAGTTAAGTAGAATTTTCACTGAAAAAAAGAGTCCATCTCTTGGATTTCTATAAGCATCTTGCGTGTATTTAACACAGTTTAAGTGTAACTATATAGTGTAGAAACTACCTGATATGCTGGGAGGGTATATTAAATTGTTCATATCATGTTCAAGTGAAGTAAGTCACTGTAGCACTCCATTTGAGTGGAGTTGTTATTTCACATCACTGGCCTTCAAACATCAAATCTAAGTCTAAATAGTAACACATGAAATGTAATCCTATTTGTTTATTAGTTAGTTTATTAAAGAGGCAAAATGTGGCATAGTGAGGGTTTAAAGTGGGTTGTATTTTCCGTTTGTCTTTTTTCTAATTTACTCAGAGATGGAGAAAGATAAGAAAGACGAGAGAGGAAGAAGAGAGGTTATATGTAAGGTAAGAACTGCTCATCGGTGTTTGATAAACTGGAAATTTAAACCTTATGTATATACTGTTAACCAACGTTCTATGTAGAGTTCATGATGTGGATGGTGGATTTATAATGGATTACAAAATTTCATGAGTATAATTTAGGGTTAAAAATGTCTTAATTTGAAATGTATATGTGTAATGTGTAAGAGTTGATGTTTCATGAGAGCACTCTTAGCGAGAGTATATGAGACTTTTCATGGGCTGTGGGTGAGCAGATATGTCTCATGAAGCGCTGCTAAGCTAAAGGTTTATTAAAAGCAAAGCAAGACGAAGACTTAAAGACCTCTTTTTAGGACAAGCAGTCAACAATGTATTTGTTATTTGAGAAATGTTTTTATTTTATGTTTGACTAAATATTTATACTGTGTTGCTAATGTGTTTGTACTGTTCACGCATATAACCAGTTCTCACAGCGTATTGGCGATGGTGTAACTAAGGAGGAGAGAAAGCCCAAGTAATAAATGCCTGTTTCAAAGAACCGACCTCTGTCTGTGTGTTGTCGTGAAGAGAACTACAGCTTACATGTTGGTCCTCGTGTTTTCAAATCAGATATTGGGTTTGTACATACATTCGTACATTTGTACATTTGTAAAGCACTTTGAATCACCTTGCTGTTGAAATGTGCTATATAAATAAACTTGCCTTGCCTTGCCTTGCCTTGCCTTACATGTGACATTATGGTTTTTCATATTATAAAACATTGTGCAAAACAAACTGAGGTAGGCTAACTGCGTTATTTAAAGGTTGCATGAACATCCTCTGCAGATTAGTGCAGGATAAGCAGGTTAGTTTGATGCACTGTGATGGGTTTAAAGTCAGTGTGACTGGTGCACAGTGGACCTGTCAGTGGCAGAGGATGGAAATCAGCCAGAAAAACTTGAAACATCTGCTGACATCTGATTAATTCTGGGGTATAAATCTACAAATAGCAGCAGGCCAGCTGGACACAGAATGTACAATAAGAAAATCTAGTTGTGATTCTTTTCCCATGTTGAGTCATTAAAACAGATTTTTAGGGTTCCTCCACCCACTGAATCTCCCTTTAACCCCTGTATGTACCAATTTTCCTTTTTAGAGGCAAAGAAAATGGACCTATTTTTTTTTAAATTTCCCTTTTATCCCCAATTTTTCTTGTTCTAATTCAAGCTAAGTACACTTAGAATTAAAATTTCATTTCTTTACATTTTCTTTCCAAGGAGCCAGACTTCCTTGTAGCTTTAAAGTGGTCTTGAGCAATAGTTTGTCAGGCTTTCTGAAAGTCTTTCAAAGTCTTTCTCTGGCCTTTTGCTGCATTTTCAGTCCAGCACCATTTTTTGAGATCTTTTTTATGCCATTTAACAGTGACCTAGGAGTCATTTAAGCACAAAAAGTCATCTAACTGAAGGGATGAACCAGTGTTGTGTCTATACATAACTGCCAACATAGAAAAGAACCATTTTTAATTGAATATTTTGGCAATTTGTTAAGCAGCCTGTAACAAAAACATTTTCTCATTTCCTTTTTTTTTTTTAAATTGAATCTGTCAAAAATATCAAAGATAACATAGTTTGATAAACATAAAATAATATTTTGCTCCAACAAATGATTCTCAAAACGCTGTTACCCAAAAACATCATATCTTTGCTTCCTTAAAAAATTTGAAGAAACTGGGCGAGTGGAGGACGAAAGAAGAAGTAGCAGAAATTAAAAATAGACAAAACAAAACGATCTAAAGCAGATAAGCAGTATCTAAAAGTCATGACTTTAAGAAATAGTAAAATAAATAAATAAATCTAACGATGACCTGACACAGGACCTGATAGATACAACTGATCCTTGGCGGTTCAGTCCAGTTGATCCATCCATTGTTCATTGAAGCTTCATCAGAAAAGAAATCGGTAAAGGGGCGACTGTCAAGAAGCCATTCTTAAGGAAGGGAAACAGAGAGAAAATTTTACAACACCTGAGCTCAATAGGTTTGATTGATGAATTCAAATTTAACATTTCTGGTTTAAATCATCAACAGGAGAGAGGTACAACAGTGTCTACAGCCATCTGTAAAACATGGTGGAGCCTCTGTCATGGTTTGGGGCTGAATTTCAGCCAATGTTGTTGTGGATCCTGGCAAAATGTATGGAATTATCAAGGGAAAAAATTGCCATCAAATTTTGATGTACCATACAATACCAGCTGGAAAAATTCTGAATGACAATGATTTCATTTTTTAACACGACAATGATCCCAAACCCAGTCTTTGAAGTAAAAACATATCCTTATGGAAAAACACAGTGTAACACTATCAGTGGACTGGCCTCCTCAGAGCCTCAAGTTTATTGAAAGCGTGGTGGGATCATCTTGATAGAGAACAGGCAGTGTGGCACTGGCATTGTAACTGTATGTTTACTGGACTGAGTTCAGCTATAGAATATTATTGCAGTTAAAAGTTTAATCCATTTGTCCACCAAGGCCAAGTCATAAACTGGTGACCCGACCAGGGTGTTCATGCGGATCACCCTGTGTTTACCTGGATCATGGTCTTAATATGTTTTATATCTGGTTAAAATATTAAGGTTTTTGGAGGTGTTCGGAGGCAGATTTGGTAACATTTAAATAGGCTTGGCACACTTGAAAAAAACAAAACATTGAAAACATTTCTTATTTTATTGATAATTAATGGGTTTTTTTCTTAGTAGACTTTGCTGCATCACAATTATACTTCAGGACAGGTGTGCTCTTTTGGTGACGCAAATGTGGTCTAACTACATTAAAGGAGCAAAGCACAAAAGACTCAAAGACCTAACTCTATATCATTTACATCTGTTACCGTCTCATCAACGTTCTGTGAGCAAAAATAGAGCCAGATTGTGAAATTTGGTACAGATGTTTAAAATAACTTTCAGACTTTGAGCTCTGTCCACTGTGCACTAAAGCTGAAATGTCGCTGCATGCTAGGCTGTTATTGTCACCGCAGCATGTTTGCATTAGATAAACATTAACAATATCTGACAAAGGACAGCTGGATACAGAAATCCTCCACATGCATTTCCCCCCATTTTAAAAGGGAATTACAAACAGGCTCAAGTTAAAGCCTCTTGCCCCTTGGAGGCTTATTGAGCAATAAAAATAAATAAATAATAATAATCCTGTGCTCAGACTCCTATCCTCCACCTGCCCTGGAGTCACTTCTTTTCCTATGTTACCATGGTTACATTACAACCAAATTACACTTCACTTAATGGCAGGTGAAACAGCTCCACTGTGTCTTTAGTGCCCGAGAACAAGAAACAATAATTAAGTGCGTTTATCCTTAAAAAAAAAAATGCTCCAGATGTTTTGTGTTTCCTGCAAATTTCAATCTGCAAGTGAGGTCTTTTCACTGCACTTCATAAGGAGTCATAAATAAAACTCAGAGGTGTTTTGTTTGTTTGTTTGTTTTTGTTAGGGGGGTTACAAGCTGCTGCTGCAGCAGTGCAAGTGAAATTAAAATTCCCAATGCAACCAAGAAACAGGTACGGACACGCAAGGACCTTTTCTTTTTTTCTCTTTCCCCTGCAGACTGATTCGTTTGTCATCGATGGCACAAATACCACCTCTGTTTTTCACAAAAAGCTCGTTTGTCTCCTGCGAGTGTGTAGTCCATACAGCTTTTGTATCTGCTCAGTGGGAAAACGAGGAGGAGAAAGACACGGCACACTCCCAGGCGGATTCAGACACTTCCACACTCTCACTCAAGGCTCAAGTCATGAACACTAAGGCCAAACCAAACTACAAATTCTTTCTCCCCAAATAAGGTGAGACAGCTGCACTTTATAACCCTTTCTACTAATGTAATGACATAACAACAACAATAATAATAATGATAATAATAATAATAATATTTTGCCATTTTCGTCTTCTTCACTTTACACTGTCCTCAGCAATATAAAGGGACACGCACACAATGATGTCTTCTTAAATAGTGTATTTTTGCGGGGGTTCCGCAGTCCAGATGTGCGGTGCGCCTCCACAAAACACCCCCGCGCAGCGACGTGACCACGCAAAGCCTACCTAGGGAGAAGCGTCAATTTTGCCTTTCTCTACCCCGAGGACACCGGAAACCAGCAGATTTCATAATAAAAGATGAGTAAACGGTTTAGCTTTAATCAAGTTAAAGTAAATGTTTGTTCTGTTATCTGCCAGCACGGCTAGATAATAAAATAAAAACACGGTGGCGAAGTTGATTTTAGGCTCACATGCCGTCCTTTTCTTGCCTTTACAGGTTAGTAACGACGGTTTTAAGGTCTTTGAAGCTTTTAACATTAAAATTGCTGTTTTTGATTTAGGTAGTCCCAGAGTCTCGATGCGGACCTCATTCCCCACACACTAACATGTTTGATAAGTGTCCGCAGGATCACACAGCGCTTTGTTAGCACGCTGGAGAGGCGTTGTAGGATCCTGCACCCGAGCCTCTCCTCTAATAATAAGTCACACACTGCGTCCTGTTAAAACGCTGTTTAGTTTTAGTTAGAGTCAGTCCACACACTGTGTTAGCTGTAGGCTATCACCTAGGTATCACCTGTGCTCAGTAAATTTAAATATGGGAAGCCAACTTGGACTGCACGACACTGTAAAAACCTTTTAAAAATAAGTTTAAAGTCTTTAAAATCCCACATAGAGGCAAAGCAGGTAAACGTTACCTTTAAAAAAGTTGCGTGTCCGCTTTTACGCTGTGCGTTGTGCCCGCTTCTCTAACCGGAAGCTGTGTGTCCTCCCTCCGTGTTACTTGACGCTGACCATTGAAGGAAAGCGGAGCAGAAGAGCGAAACATGGCGACTTCGAACAATCCGCGGAAATTCAGCGAGAAAATCGCTTTACATAACCAGAAGCAGGCGGAGGAGACGGCGGCGTTTGAAGAAGTGATGAAAGACCTGAGCATAACCCGAGCAGCGAGGGTAACGACACCGGTTCTTGCCTTTTCTTTCCCTCCCTCCTGTCTGCGCTCCGTTTGTTTTCAGCGAGCTGTCAAATAGGCATTTGTAGCGCGGCGGCTGCACGCAGAACAGGTAAACAATAACAAACGACGCTTCCTGCCAGCTGTGGCCGATTTTCTCCTGTCGGTGGACGGCCAGCTGAGCGGGCACGACGTGTCGGTCCTCAAATGTAGATGCGGACTGCGGGGACCATCTTTCCTAAAAGTTATTGGCTACAATTTTTGTCCCACGCAAGTGTAAAGCAAAGGGGCGTGCATGCGTGTTTGACAGCGCGCGTCCAACACCGCGATTTTCCCTTCATCTCGTGGGCTTAGATAAGAAGCGATTAACCTAAAGCATATGATATGATCCGTGAACGTAGATATTAACATATTAAAAAAAAAATTAGAAAATCGTGCATATAGCGATATGTGTGTGTGTGTGTGTGTGTGTGTGTGTGTGTGTGTGTGTGTGTGTGTGTGTACACCGCGGTGAACTTGTCTGACGGGTCCTCAGGCCTGTGTGCACTGCAACATGAGTGACATTTACGCCAAAGATGAAGGCCAGCAGATTATGTGGATTTTAAGCCACATACAGCACAGGCCTCCAGAATAAATCCTATGGAGGCAGGGCTTCAGTGGACACCGCTGCTGAGTGGAAATATGATTGACTTAACATCATTGCATGCATCAACCACAAACGGGAACCTATCTAAGCTCTGTTTGTGAATCTGTGCGTGTGTCTCTGCTAAAAAGATGATAAAGAGCAAGTAACTTAAAGGTCTTTCTACCGAAAAGCTCTTTCAACACTTGGCATTCAGAAAAGCAGAAGTATCGATGATAAAATGTAACAGTAGATATTGTAGATGCTGGTTCACAGTCACACAGCAACGGCAGACTGCAGTGACTTAAAAACGTCTAAACATGTGCATTGCTTTTCTTTTTTTTAAATTATTATTAGAAATATACACTTATGTGACACTTTGTTAGGTTGGGCTATTGGAGTATGCCTTAATTCTTCTGTGTGATCTATAACTGCAGTTTACCGATCTTAGATGACAGGACTGGCACCTAGTGTGGTCTTCTGCTGCTGTAGCCCATCCGCTTTAAGCGTGCATTCAGAGATGCTTTTCTACACGCTTTGGTTTTAATGAATGGTTGTTTTTTCTGGGCTATTGTATCTTCCTATCAGCTTGAAGCAGTCTGGCCTTTCTCCTCTGACCTTTGACATCAACAAAGCATTTTCACCCAGAGAACTGTCGCTCACTGGATATTTTCTCTTTTTGAGACCATTCTCTTTGAACCCTACAGGTGTTTGGAAAATCCCAGTAGATTAGTTTCTGAAATACCCCTTTCCTTTGTCCTGACAACCATATCATGTTCAAATCACTTAAATCTCCTTTCTTCCCCATTTGGTTTGGACTTAAGCATCTTGACTTGACTTGTCTACATGCATAAATGCACTGAGTTGCTGCATTGTCACCGGCTGATTAGGTATTTGCATCAACAAGCAGTTGAGGAGGTGTACCTTAAAGAAATGGCCAGTGAGGGCACACTTAAAAATCGCCACGTATAAACTGAATGTATACCAGTTAAGTGAATTTCATTTGAACAGGTAACTTAAATGTAGCATTTTACATTGCACTTATGCAACATAGTTACATGGAAAATGTACATGTAATCAAATGATTAAAAATCATCAGGTTTGGATTACATGTTAAGATGCGTCACCTTTAAACATGTCTTTATCTAGAAACTAATAGAATAAGTTGCGTCAGAGTTATGGCTTTATTATTATAGTTCCATATTTTTAGACCATATGTCTAGACTGGTTGGTCCCCTTTGAGTGGAGGCCTATGGCCCAATTTTTTTAATCTACATTTCATTAAGTATGCAATCACTTGTTTGTGTTCTGGCTGTCAGGAAGATTATGCAAAAACCTCCAAGCTGAATATCATTAAAACCCAGTGGAGAGGTGGAGTATGAGCAAACCCATTAAACAGAGCGAAGCCGGATAGCTTTCTTCAAAACTGCGAGATGGAGCAGTGAAACTGGTGGAGGATGCACTTTTCCAGTCATTAATGGAAAGACAAACATTAGGTAGCTCTTGTTTGAGCCAGAGTTAGACATGCTGGAAGGATTCCTCGGGTTTAGAGTTTCACCCTTTCACGCCGTTGCCTCCCTTTATGTTCAGCTCTCACTGTGATTTTTCTCTTGCGCTTCTCTCTGTACATGGCATCTTGTGATTAAGGGGACCCGGACTTACTATTCTGTCTTTACAGTATCCAATCCGTTGCATCAGAGACTGCATTCATTTAGTTAAAGAAATATACTCTGAGGTTTGAGGCTTATCAAAATCCACCAATGATGCAGGCATAGTAATTATTGTTATTAGATTTTCTGCCCTGCCAACAGTAAGCAGTGGGCTTGCATAAGACAATTTAATTGACTGGTCATGGGTTTTCTGATTGGACATGGAAAAGGAGGCTGTTTTGAAATAAACACTGGAGTGACAGTTTGGAGGGTTTTATTTTGAAATATTAGAGCTTGCAACAAAATTTGTCAAAAAATTAAACAGCTTTGATCATTTGATCTTCCTTTCCTTTACTGCTAAAATCAGCAAATCTCACTTTTGGCACCTCAAAAAATTAAGGAAAAACTATAAGCGGCCCTTTAATGTAAATTAAACAGTCATGAAACTGAAAAAGAAAATCGTCTAGCAGGATATCATATTCAGTTTTCATCATCCAATCCAATCCAACTTTAAAAACAACAAAGTTGACCAAAGTGCTTTCCAATAATAAAACCGAGATAAAAGTTAAAAACCATACATTAACCAGACAAAGAAATAAATATAAATAACAATAAAATAAATGCATAAATGAAAAAAATGATAAAAATAAATCAGCATATATAAATAAAAATTAAAACATGAGTAAAATAGACAATAAAATATAAAATTCAAAAAAATAAAAAGATTAAGAGCAACAGCTGACTAAAACTAACTACAAACTGACTCTGGTAGTACTCCTATTATTAACAATATCGTGGGCCTGGTCTTGTTTTTAGCCATGTGAGGTGTAAATAGCTAATTTATTACGATCCTGTGAAACGAGCGTGAACTTAATGTGGGTGAGAAACCCATTTATTATTATTATTATTGTTCTTTTCTAATTTTCCCATCAATGCCTGTTGATTTACCTGATGTTGTTCTGCTTGCAGCTACAGCTGCAGAAGACCAAGTATTTGCAGCTGGGACAGAACCGCGGGCAGTACTATGGAGGATCCTTGCCAAACGTCAATCAGATTGGAAACAGCACTATCGACGTGCCTTTTCAGGTAAAGGATTGCCCATCTTTCCTTTGCCTTTCACATAACAACTGAAATATACCTGGTGTAGGTCAATTAAATCTGTGGCTTGAACGGCAAAAATATAACGTGTGATATAAATAAATAAAAACCCAATTTTTTTCCCATCTCTATGGGTAAGTAATATCTATTGACTGGTCGCTTTTTTTTTAGACATCCTGAGGTTCTTTTTCCCTCGACTAAATATTCTTACACTTTGTGTAAGTCACTTATGTAAGCAGTATATGAGCAAAAATAGTACTTTATTTAGAGTAAAGAGTAGAAGGCAACATAAGTATCCAAAGCCACAGCCTACATCAGGTTTGTATACAGTTGTAGCGTGGCTTGGCGGCGTCACAAAGCTCTGTCCAATAAACACTGTGTACACAGTCCTGCAATAACTTTGAAGTTTATGTGTTGCTGCCGCAGCGTAATAACAATGTTCTTAAAGCTGTGTCTGTCACACCAAATTTGAATTATGTGTTTTATGTGCAGGGAGTCACAGCTTCGTGCTGGGGTTCATTGCACTCAGCAACAACGTGAATGAGAACAAAAGTTTTGTTTTTTTATTGCATTAAATTGTTTTCAGGAGTAGCTTCAAAGGTGGCAGGAAAGGATTTGCATTAATTGTCGAAAGAAACATAAAAGAAACGTCAGTCTTCAGTGAAAGCCTTAAAACTGATATTGCATAATAATGAATGTTAGAAATTGAAGGAAAAAAAGATCAGGAGGTTGTGTGTAATTTGTTCTGAATAATAGGTTTCATTTTATATTAAGAAAAAAAAAAGAAAGAAAGAAAATGTGTTCAGTGCTCTCTGCTACACAACTGCTGTGTTGTTTAGTGTGTCAGTCTGTATATATGAGAAAGAAGAGCTGCTCCATGTTTCATTCTCCCAGCCAGCGCTGGAAAAAGTATCTTGCTTCAAAGGCAGTGAAGCTTTACACCAAGACAGAAAACATCTGACGTTTAAACGTTTAAAAAAAAAAGAAAAGAAAATGTAATGACGATTAGTGACAAAAACAATTTGGTAATTTTACATTTTTTTGTCAATGAAATAACAAAAAAACAACAAACAAACTGACGAACATAATGCGCACTTTTTAGATTTTCATTTTCCAGTCTTCCGCGGTCTTTTTCACCCCAGGCCACTTTACCTTTCGCTCCTGCGCTGCACGCTCAGAGGAAATGTTTATTCTCTGCTGGCCAAGAGCAGTGTAACTGAGGCAAAGTGCTGACTACCTTGGCTGCCGCAGTGCTTTTTGTAGATTAATGACCTCAAAAACTCTCTTGTTATTGTTACACATTCAGCTCTGTCTAATACTGCAGGCTGGTGAGGAGCTGGAAGGTGATGTTCGCAGTTTGACCGTTTCATTATCCACTTTTTTTTTTCTTCTTGTTTTCATTTGTCAGAATTCAGGGCTCGACATGAACAGGTCGACACGACACCACGGACTGGTGGAAAGAGTCTACCGCGACCGTAACCGCATCACATCGCCCCACCGGAAACCCCTGTCTGTGGACAAACATGGACGGCAGATATCCTTTTATGCCCCCTGATGGATGAAATGTTGGTTTTTACCTGGTTTCTGATCTTCATTTTGAATCAAAAACCTCGGTAAAACTTGACTTGGTCAATTTTTTCTTTAGGAGCAGCAGGATGGCATTTCTGCTGTCTTTTAGGCAGATTATTAGGAATTTACACAGATGTTATCCTACCAGTACTTGCCCCATGCTACAGTATTCTTTTGGCCTGTTCATGCTGTTGGAAGCCTGATATATTTAATCACACTGAGAAAAAACAAACAAACATGTTTATATCCTAAAAATAGGTCAGTTTAACCCAATCCTAGGTGGCATGAATATTTCAGCTTTTTGTGGATTCAAATAAAAAGTAGCTTTGAAATGAAAAATGACAGGAATATCTCATATAGTGCTGTAGGTGCATGAAGGCTAAAAACAGATCATTTTAGCCTGTCGCTAGGTGGTTGCGGGGCAACATGATGCCATCATAATGTATCATGCATAATTTAGCTTTTGCGAATACAAATTAAATGTTACTGTCGTGAAATACAAACGA
>VUQR01018947.1:18710-21210 GCA_015108515.1 Hemichromis elongatus | reverse complement strand
CTCTCTGAACTGCCAAAGGAATGAGAGTGTGGAGCCAAAAGATTTGCAAAAATACCATCGGCCAAATCCATGAAGTCCAAATATCTCTGGACTTGTTTTCCTCGGGAGACATTTCCAAGTAATCTGAATAAGCTACTCGGTGTTCGCGGTTCTGCTATTTCATCACTGAGTATATTGAGCATGTCATCGCTGGAGAGATTACGGCACCCATCTGTTTTTCCTGCAGCATTTTCCCGTCTCCAGAACAGCAGCTGACCGCTTCGATAAAACCAGCAGCCCACAACACTGGCGGTTCTCTTCCCGACCTGACCAACATCCAGTTCCCTCCTCCACTGCCCACCCCGCTCGACCACGACGACCTAGCTGTCGCCTCATTCGGCTCCCAGAGCAGCACGCAGGCTCTGGGTAACACACAAGGTCGTAACAGACACTCTTTGCTCTGTTCTCTCTGTAGATATTGTACAGTTATGCACAGGATATGAAGGACCTTACATTTCAGTGTTTGCCAATTGTTTGGTGCCAGTTTGGGTTTTTAAGGAAACTATTTTCTTGTGCTGGGTAGGAGTGAACACCTCTCAGCCCACAGTAGCCATGGAAATCCAGGCCGGGCAGGATAATGTGGTTCCTCTCATCCTCAACGCAGGAGACTCCCACCAGCACCAGAACCTGCAGCTCTCCCCAACAACTCCACCTCTCACTCTCTCCCAGGTACAATAAAATATTCACGAGGAAAGCGTCTTACATTAATTGATATACAAACAGTGTCATCATTTATAGTAAGGCAGACGACAAATACTAAAATTAATGCTTTTTGAGGTTTGTGTAATATAAGGTGCTGTGTTCCCAACAGGCGGCCATTAATGCCATGAACCTTGAGCAGCAGCTGTCCCAGTACGCCTTCTTCAGCCAGCAGCCGTTGTCCCAGACACACCCTAACCAGCAAGTGAGTTTCTATCCAAAGCCAAAGCTCAAAACATAATATACTTTATCTCATTCATATTGCCAAAAAAAGAATCAATGAATGAGTCAACAGTAGTTGTTTAATTCACACGTATGGCTCCTTTTGTTTCCATTTACCAGTTTTAAACATTCAGAGCGTTAGTCCATCCACATATGAAGCAGTTCGCTTATTGTCTGGCGCTTTACAGCTGACAGTTGGTCGCCCTGCCCTGTTTTTACTTACTTCAAACAATCACCTCAGAGTTGAGAGTAGTTTAACTTGGTTTCTGCCCGCAGCCAAAGCTTCCTCTCAGAATGTCTATCACCTTAGGCCAGAGTTATGAAGAGATAAAGGGAAACTTTCAGCACAACACAAAGCAACGTGCTCTCCTACACAACATGCTGACAGTGCAGATGTTGCATATCGCTGCCTCCTCCCCCTGGCACTGACTCACTTTCTCTCTCACTCCCTCACTTTTACCCATAGTTTGTGGACAGCTTTTCATTTCCTTTGCAGTTTTGGTTGCATTTCTTCTCCGGTTTTCTCTTTCCTGCTGTAGCTGTTCCTCAAACTCTTCCTTATATAGATTTACATTTCTTGGGTCTGCTATAGTAGCTGCAGTGGATTTACACTCGATTCGCACTCTCGAACTTGTTATGCTTTTAAAATTGTACAACATACAGAGAAGTGTCTTATCATGTCTGTTATTGGTGTTTGTAAGGTTGAGTCATTAGCTCAAGTTGAGTCCTAATTTTGGAGTTGATGAATTAACTTACTTAGTAAAAGTAAATCTAGACCTTCCAGCCAATCAGAGTCCTGAGTTTTCAGTGGCCGAGGTATACACCTCAGGAAGTGTCACTGGAAATTAGTCCATTCCTTTATAAACCTGTTGCTGTGGGGCTAATTTAAGTTTTTCAGTTTGTGACTCTGGCATTGTGGTCTGCTTTCTATTTCATCAGTCTGTCAGTTCCCTAAGCCTCCAATCTCGGGATTATGTCAACTAATGCAAGTACAACTAATCCCAATCTCCAAGTCTTTCCAACTTCTTCCAATATTTTTGGATTTATAAATGTTTTCATTTTAAGAATGCTCATTAATATTCTCATTAATATTATCTCTCTTTATCACATGAATGCTGAAACATTTGAAACTTTATGCTAAATGTCACTGAACATGTGTCCTAACAAGCAGTCATGATTAACTAAATGAATATGCATTTTTTGTTCTACAGCCCATTTAAAATAGAAAAAAAGGGAATATTACAAAACTTTGACGTTGGCCAGACCTTAAGATCTCACTCTTAATGTTAATCTGCAGCTGCTGCTGTTCTTTAATTAAATCGATAGCATCCAGATGTGGCAGATTGTGAATGAGTGAGTAAGATGAAAAATGAGGGGGAAAAAATAGATAAACTGCATTAATGCTGGTGATGTGTTTCGGCTCTCCTGGGAATATTCAACTTACTTTTACTCAGGCTTTCATAAAAAAAAAAAAAAAAAAAAAAAAAAAAAAAAAAAAGAAATTTTAAAAAAAAAAAAAAAAAAAAAGGGAAAAAAAGAC
>VUQR01018943.1:0-10195 GCA_015108515.1 Hemichromis elongatus | reverse complement strand
AAAAAAAAAGGAAAAAAAAAAAAAAAGAATCTGGTAATTCTTTGTTTATACATTCATCGGGTCCCGATATGCCCAAATATCAAAGAGAAATTAAAAATGCATGCCATGGAAGAGTTCGAGTCTTAGGAGGTTAATGGCTTAAAATGAGGTTAGAGAGTGAATATGTAAACATTAGCTATATAATATACAACTGATGGTGTTATGCCCGTCAAAGGGTCCGGTTAAGCCCAGTGGATATCTTTACTAAGCGCCAAACTGCAGTGAAGCAGCTAATTCCTTTCTTTAAAATTAAAATGCATTTCTGTTCCTGCACATGGAAAAGTTTAGATATGATTCATAAACACGTTAAATGTTGTTGGTATTGCTTAGTTCCAAGAAGTGCCTTTGGATTTGCCGAAACACACGTTTATCAGACATCTCAGGCTGCTCGTCTTGTTAATGAAACACTCAAATTTAAAGAAAGCAGAAGTTTAAAGAGGTGGGGAATTTAATATAAAGGCTATCATGCTGGCTGTACTGGTTCAGCTACTGAAGTCACAGTGGTCTACAGAGTCATCTTGTGCTGAACAAGGATGATTATTTATAAAATTTAAATTATTCTGTCAAATGAACCAAAATATATCAATATACTGTGCTGATGATGGACTGTCTTATTTGGTCAACAGTATCTTTTTGGGGAGTTCTGACATTTTAGCTGGATTGATACAATGATGATAATATTAGTAGTAAGAATAATACTATTCATAATAAAACACTGTTTATTTGCTATCTATAGAGCAAAGTAAAAGATAGAACTAGTTTTACATTTTGTAAGAAAATACAGGATAAAAGGAGTTTAAAATGACAAAATAACAAACATATCAATGAAGAAAATAAGCCTATAAATAAGGAAAAAAGTCTTTGATGGAAAAGATAGAAAAAGCTTCCTGGGGCTGGTTTTTACAGAAACCTGAAATCAACCACAAACATGGGTGAGACCCTTAAAAGCAGTTACTAAACATTTGAATTGCACACAGGAGGAACTGTGGCCAGAGGCTAAGAGATGACTGATGTGATGACGTCTACTGGCTCTGTCAAAACTTGTACTGACATACTTATGTTTCACTTCCTGTTAGTGCAAAACAGTCAAGTACGTTGTTTTATAACCGGCTCAGACCTGTTTGGATGCCTGAGAGCACCACCAACACTGACTCACTATGACCTCTCATTACAGAAGAGGATTTTATTAATAATAACCTAATGATGATGATGTTTGCCTGTGTTTTCCCAGTGTCTCTGTGAAACAGCACAAACAGTGTCCCACAACCAGTTCCCATAAAACAAAATTAGGCTTTTAGTTTGCATATTCTGGCCAGACAAACAGGTGCTTGTTTTTCCTCCTTCTCCTTTCTCACAGCTCATGTGTGCCAGTTCTGCTTTCTGTTTTAATTTTACTCGAGGCTTAAATCTTTTTAGATCTACTTTTGCTATTTTCACCCCATATTTAAAACCACAACAGGTTCTCATGCTTGTGGCATTTAACCATTTTTAGTAAGCCTAAAAACAGACTGAAGTATATGTGACCAGAGAAAAGCACTCCTCTGTGTTTAGTTTCTATCAGTGTTTATTTCTGTCAGACTTTTCAAAATAAATGCTTTTCAAAGGGTGTTTCTTTTTTTTAACCTCACACGACTCACGTTGGCATTTAGTATTGTGCCATTTTAAAACAATATTACTGACTGTATATTCACCAGCCACTTGATTAGGTACACCTTTCTCATTATGGGTTGGACCCCCTTTTGCCTGCATAACTGCCTTAATCCTTTGTCGCACGGATTCATCAAGGTCCTGGAAACAATCATCAGAGATTTTGGTCCATATTGACTTGAGAGCATCGCACAGCTGCTGCACATTTGTCAGCTGCACATCTATGACGCAAATCTCCTGTTCCACTACCTCCCAAAGGTGCTCTATTGGACTGACATCTGGTGACTGTGGAGGCTATTTGAGAACAGTAAACTCATTGTTAGGTTCAAGAAACCAGTTTGGCAACATCTGAGATTTTTGAAATGATGTGCTATCTTGCTGGAAGCAGAAGATGGTCAGACTGCAGTTATAAAGGGATGAACGTGCTCAGCCACAGGCAGGGGTGTAATTCCCAGGGGGGTTATGACACCCCCAATAATCTGACCCAATCAATATAACCCCCCTAATAAAATTATGAAGTATCTTGCATAAATAGGCTGTTGATTTTCTTTACTCATTTCAGTTAGTACCAGCAACATAGTTGCATGTTTAGTCATCTGGGAATTTACCCAGATTTATTTATTTATTTAGACAGAGATATTGACCCCCCCAATGTTCAGCACAAAGTTACGCCGATGGCCACGGGCTGTAGGGTTTAAGCAATGTTCACTTGGTCCTAAGGGGCCAAAAGTGGTACAAGAAAATATTCCAGATACTATTACACCAGCAGCCTGAACTGTTGATACAAGACACGATGGATCCATGTACAGTTTAGACCAGTTTGTGCAAATTGTAGCTTCTTAATCGACAGAAGTGACACTTGTTTTTAACATGTGAGTCCAGGGATGTTCTTCTGCACAGCCCAGTTGTAACAAGTGGTTATTTGAGTTACTGCTTCCTTTCTATCAGCTGAGAACAAAAAAAACTTGTAAGTTTAACAAAGTGAGAGAACAGCGGTGTTTTTGACGAAGTTATCGTTTTCAGTCATACATCTTTAAAGGTGTGAGTGGCTTCTTTTTTTTTAACCTGTAACGAGGCTACAGTCTGCTGCTGTAGAGTCAGCTCAGCCTTTATGCAAACTGACAGCCAGACCACATTTTGGAGATGTTAGAAAAACAAATTTAATGTAATTTGAATCATTTCTCTGGGAATAAATTCTCAGTGGACAGAATCTGTGAGTTGCTTTTGTAGCTAATGACGTCAATCCATCTTGGAGCTCAGCAGCTGCGGGGGGCTGTAATGGCTTTCTGCCTTTTGTTTTATTCATTTTTATTATTTTGACTTATAGCTCACAGTTAACCAAACACAACCAACATCAGCAGATGACATGGTACTCCAAATCACCACAGGCTGAAGAAACTTCACACCGGCATTCAAGCACCTTAGATTCTGTACCTCTCCACTCTCCTTCCAGAATTTAGGAGCTGACTTTTTAAACCAGAAGCATCTGTCCAGTTCATTTTTCGCCTTAGTCCAGGTGAGATGCTTCTGACATTGTCCCTGGTTCTGGAGTGGCTTGATATTAGAAATGCAACAGATGTTTCCTCTTTCCTGAAGATCTGTGCGCGGTGGTTCTTGGGGGGACAAACAAAGCCTCACTTTATTCATCGTGAAGCTTTTCAAAGTTCTTGAACTGAAATTTCTTGAACTCTTCTCAAGGCTGCAGTCATCAGTGTTGGTCCATCTTTTCCTATCACTCTTTTCCCCGCCAAACCTTCCCTAAATATGCTTATATATATTATATACACTACTTCGCAAACAGCCAACCTTTTCAGCAATGACCTTCGGTGGGTTAAGCGTGTCAACGGTCGTATCTGGACATCTGTCAAGTCAGCAGTCTTCCTCATCACAGTGGTTTCATGTACTAGGCTGCAGTATTTATACTGTATGAATAATAATGTATTCACACTACTAATTTACTGGATTTCTAATTTTCATGAGCGACAAGCTATGATGAAAATTAAGATAAAAAAAGGCTTGACCTAGTTCACATGAAATGAATACAGAATATTTACAAGTTTATGTTTGTAAATTAAATTTAAAAAATATATAAATTTTTTACAATAGTTAGTCATTTTTGAGAGGCAGTAGTACGCTGTATTTGAACAGGGACCGAACTAAATGTCTTGCTTAGCAAGTCCCTTCAGGATTAGTCAAAAGTAGAACAAATGGTCCGTTTGGACAACCCCATTTATTTAATCTTGATTAATTAAATTGAACATTTTTGGGTGAGAGCACATTTTCTAATTATTTCAATTACCATAAAGGTGCCAAATACCCTCGAACATGAGATCTTACTTCATGCTTATCGAGGTATATTAAATATAACTGCAATGCAAGACTTGTGTATCTGTGTAAATATAGCCTGAGGGAGAGGAATTCCTGTTAAATGAGTTACATGTCTACATATCTTCGACTGCAACGGCTAAGGTCATTAAAGAACATTTGAACAGCATTGACACTCTTCCTGTAAACTTGCATGACTTGCAAATCACATGCCCTGCCCTGTAGTTTAGTTACCATGTGATGAGCATGAATTCTCATTTATGGAAGAGAAAGAGCAAGGACATATTCGCATTAGATTTTTTTTTTTCATACAGGCTGAAAAGAGGTAGCTTATTTCCTTTATAATTTTAGAGCATGGTTTAACTGCAGACCTAGAGTACATATGCTTCAGATCAGATATAGTAGTATGAACATACATCACTCACTGTTTTAAAAGTCATGCGCACCCACTTGTTGAGTTCCAATCAATTGTTTTTTTAAGCCTGTGTGAACGCAGGCTGAACAAAATATCTCATCATGAAAAAATAAATAAAAATATAAATCCAATGTGTTTTGGACACGAGGTTTTCGACGTACACCCTGATGGAGGACTATCCTCAAAGCACCTGTGCGTCAATGTGAAGATATGTATACAAAAAAGTCAACACCCAAAGAGATACACTCAATATTATTTATGTTATTGTACAATCTGCATTTTAAACAAATAATAATAATAAAAAAAAAAAGATTAGTAAGATGTACAGTATTCAAATGATCGTATCTGGTGTGGATTGAAGACTCGAGTCCACCCAGAGCTCCAGTGACAGGAGAGGACAGAGGGCTGGAATGACTTATGACTGCTTAATAAGTGTGTGTGTGTGTGTGTGTGTGTGTGTGTGTGCGTGTGTGTGTTTACAGCAGTGTCTGTGTGTATGTCTGCATGTCTGTGCGTATTCATAAATTTTCTGTTGTATGTGCATTCAGACAAAGTTTTGATAGGAGGTGGAATGTCACATGGTGGGGGATGGGTATAAATGGATGAAAGCAAAACAGAGAGAGGAACAAGTGGGAAACAAAAAGAAAACATGGAGTCAAAAGTAGCAGGGGCTCAGTTGGTGTAGATCTGCCCTTCGGGTGGCTGAGGAAGCTTCATGTTTTCCTTGCAGGTCATGAGCCGTCGAAGCTCCAGCAGCACCATCCGGATACTGTAGGAGTTCTGCCACTTGGCCAGCGCAGACACTGCATGCATGTCAACCTGCAGGGTGGAGATGAATGCAATTAGACATTATAATTATCCCTCATCCTGACCTTACCTTTTTAAAGCACCAAAATGTAAAAAATATATATATATAAATATATGTATAGATAGATCCAGATAGATCGATAGATTTAAATAAATGTATTTTATTGTTCAGATCCTTTATATTTATTTTATTTCTTATAGAAACTGATTTACTCCTGCTTTAACTTGCGATGTGTTTAAGTCAAGCTTTACACAATAACCTTTGGCATACAATTAAAAGCAGAGCAACAGATGAATGAGCACTGACACGCTTGACCAACTGAAATGAGTGCAACCAGCTACAAAGAAGTGAGGAAGTCATGTTTTTTTTTAAAAAAAGGGGACCTTTGTGTCTATTCCACTTCCAAATAGACTAGTGTCGCTTTGCATGATCCATAGCTCACAGCAATCCTTATTCATCTTATGAATTTCCTTGGTACAGCTTCTCAGTTTATCTACAGTCTGAAACAAGCTATTTTATTCTTTCCCCCTCATTTAAGCCAGTGTTTTGCCATGTAAAATAAAAGGTTTGAGTAGCAGATGGGTGTTTACGGGTAGAGCTGTGAAATGACCATATTAGACCATAATCACCTCTTTCGGGCATCATACGGAGTTAAAAGCTAGTTGCTTATCTGACTGCACGGAGCAGATATGACGTTCCTTTCACAGAGTGCATCCAAAATTAGCCAATCGAGCTTAAAAATAATGATAAATAATTCACATACCACACCGTTGGAGGTGTGCACGCCATTCAAGTTTATCTTTGTCACAAATCTGACAAAAGGTGGTGATTCTGGGTATCCTGGCCCGCATTCAACCTTCAGATTGTACATCCTGTTTTCATAGCTTGTCTGTTGACAAAGAAAGGGAAAGGGAGAGGTGAGAAGACAGCACACCAATCTTTGAAGAACAAAAAAAAAAAAGTGGTACACAATGTTCACTATGTGCAACAACATCATGTGAAACTAAGGCAGGAAATACCCTTGTAGGGGTTTTTTTTTCTGGCTTACACAGGCCATGGGGAGAGTCTGTGGTACCTTGTTTTTACACAAATCGGTGCCTTTTCCTTTAATATAATCAACAAAAATGTCTGCTATAATTAACATAACTGCTCATTTATTACAATTTTTGAGGTTTGGTGGTATTCTAGTTTTTTTTTTTATTTCCCTGCATAAAGACTGTAAGTATGTAGATACTTCTTCCTACACCATTTCAGACTTAATAATGGTCATTTCATGTCATTTAGACTCTGTTTACTTTATTTTTTGTTTTTGTCTGAGTACATACATGTGTGTATGTACATATATGTTCGTATTTGTAGATGTAAATGCAAGTACGTCTATATCTGGTTTGTTGTGTATGTCTGAAATAAAGATACAATAATAATAAGTGTGACTGCATTGCTGCAGTTTTACCCAGTCACACAGAAAAGGAACACACTGTAGATGAATGCAAACTGGCTGACCCAGCAGTCTGACATACATTAATGTCCATGGCCCTGTGAAAGAGGCCCTCAAAGGACTGCAGTCATTAATTTAAAAACACAATATTTTCAATAACAGTCTTATATAGGTCACTTCAACCTCACAGCTTAGCAATGAGCAGTTTTTAAAGTATTTATAAATACCTATAATTACAAATCTGTCAACAATTAAAAACAACAGTGGGCTGCAAACCTATGCGATATTTGTTCTTTGGTCAGGTGTTTAATTGTGCTTCTGCTTCATATTTTTAATGTTTTAGTTCAAAAACATTCATTCAAAGCACTGCAAAGTAATTTTAGTGCAATGTTTTCCTTTTCTTCACATGGACGGCCTGATCTGCTCCCCGACATCATGCAATGCACATATCAAACCTGACACCTTTGGTTTAAGTAACTGTTAATCATTTGGCTTGGTCACCACTCCCCTGCTCCTGCACAGTCCTCATCCAGGTGTTAAAAATGGCACCACTAACCCTTGGGGGGCCAAGGATCACCCCTCTCCATCGTGTTAAGGTCATGTCCTCATCATCCTCCAAGCCCCAGCTCACCGTTCCATCTCCCACACCTTTCTGACCTTCCTCCAGCTCTTCCAGGAGCCGGAAATTGCGAGGAACTTTAACGCCTGTTTGTGGGCAAACACACAGCCATTCAGTCACGCAAACTTCCAGCGCCGCAGGTAGATTTATGAAGCTAAATAAAACTGCCAGCAGTGTGCCAGACAAAATGACTTGCAGTTATAAAGTTGTGACTCAATAAGACAGAAAAAAAAAAATAAGGGACGCCTCAGCTGTGCAGCCTACGTGAGCCTTTTGATATGAGCAGGTGTTATTTTCACATCCTGTGAGACTTGAGCATCTGGCTCCGGCAGTGCCGCATCACTTGGCCTCCGCAGTGAGATACGACGAGGCTGCACCCTTAACAGAGCCATCCAAACAAACCCAGTCACACTGCCAGCTGCTGCAGCAATACAGCTCAGCTCACCGGCGTCTCCAGAGAAGCTCAGTGGAGCTCAGCGCAGGTCATGTTTCCCTCATGAGCTCTCGAAAACGTACAGTCACTGTTTACGTTTAACAGCCGGGCAGGAAGACCGGCTGACTGCGGGATGCACCCGCATTTCTTGATGACATTTAAGCAACGCTACACACCCGGTTTGCAACACATCACGCCTGTAAATAATCTGATGTCGCAAACAGGCTGTCATTATCCGGTGGGGTGGCGGTGCTGTGGTTTGACAACAGGATGCTGTAATTTAAGCAGCATCCTAAATTAAACTGTAACATTAAAATGTATAAATAAATACATAAATACATAAACAAGTTGCAGTTTCTCATATTCGCTGATGGCTGGCGAGTAACGGCTCCACGCCCATAAAACAGCACTGAAGTGAGACCTGCTGTCCTTTTATCTAACTTAAGATAGCTTAGCTACTAGCATCGCTTCCTATTCATTCTCCTCAGCTTTGTTTTAGCTTCTATGTAATAACAAAGCATAGCACAACGCCTGCAATGCAGAATCAACCTAATGATAAAACCTAACAGTTACGCTGTAAAAATTCATTGACAACACTGTTCAAAAATAGCTTTTCGCAGTGATTAATACGTCTCAACCCTTTTACCTGATCCGGCGGCGACCGCCATCTTGTCGCTACACAGCGGGAGCGAGCACGCAGTTTTACCATTGTAGCCAGCAGTGCGTGCGCGAGCAAGAAGACAGCAGCGGCGCGTCCTTTGTTGCTTTAAGGAAACTAGTTATGTGTTTTTTTTTAAACGGAACAGTTATTATTATTGTTGGTGGTGGTGGTGTCAGAGTAGCAGATCAACTTACACATAGTCTAACCTGACATACTTTCCAAGCTTTAGAAACAAAGGCAGGTCATATTATTAAATTATTTCCATCGGAGCATCAAAACATTTGTGGTTATTTTAATAGTCATTTCATTAAATAGAGACATTATTAACTGCCCTTTTGTTCCAGGGTTGTTTTTTTTTTAATCTGCCAGCTTCAAAGGCAAAAGGATCACGGCTTTTGAGTTGTTCGACATAAGTATTTGTCCAGAAGTTTGTCTTTATGATATATCTTTCAATCATCAATTATCTCCTAGTTCTATTCACATTGCATGATAAATCAGTATACATGTAGTTCAGGTCAAAGTTTTGTGCTTCAGCAGAAACTGTGGAAATCCACCATGACTAGAGGATGGGCCTGTGCAGGTACCCCTTGTATCTCTTTGAAACTAAAAAGAGGTCATTCATCAGCATGTGCATCTACTTTTAAAGCATGACTCTATTCAAAAATTGCAAAACAAATAGGTATCAAGGATACTGTGAGTTCCCAGTCAACTAGTGTGTGATGAGTTTTTTGTTGTCCTGCCTGGCCTCTGCAATCTAAGATGTATATTTCTGGACTTTTATAACCACGGCTACATGTCTTTGAGTGTACGATATGTGTATAGCTGTAATTGTGCACATTGTGTGTGAGTGAAAGCTTTTTAGTCCACAGAGAACTGTAAACTCCTATTTACCCTGTTTGCTGCCAGACTGAGCAGCTGATTTCACAGTCTTATCATTTCACATTTCACTGATCCTGGAAACTACCACATATTACATGACCTCGTGTAATATTTACTTTATTTTATTTCTCTATCATTATTATTGCTTTTTGAGTGAAGAACATCTCTTTGTTTAATTTGCAAGCTTAGGTCAACCTTTTGACACCAGACTCCACAGCTTACTTGCTATGTAATAAGCCTGCAGTCAGTCAGTAGATGGCCTAATATAAACTTGGCATGCTTTAATCTACCCTTGCTAATTAAGGGTTTATTTCTTCTAATTTACAGATCTCCACAGCTTTTTTTTTATTTTAATTGTGTCTTTTGCCTTCAGAAATACTTGAATTTTCATGATAATCATTCAACAAGATGCTGGAAACATTTTAGGAAGCATTTTATAGATGTTTATCAACAGTTTGCAGGTTATCACAAATTCATTTCTCACAGAGCTGTAAAATGGTTTTAGATCAGGGATGTTAAACTCCTTTTACATCATGGGCCACATACAGCTTACTTTGACCTTAAGTGGGCGAGACCAATGAAAGTCCCTTTTCTGTCATTGTTAAGAAGTATAACTGGGTGTACCCTGCTTCTCGCACTATGACAGTTGGGATAGGTTCCAGCTCCACGATCCCGAATTGGATAAGCAGAAGAGAATGGATAGATGGGCGAGGATTTACAAACATGGCTCAAACATCACACCCCAAAAATCCCAAAAGGCTCAGTCAAGATCACCTCTGTGTCCGATACAGAAAGCATATGAAAAAAAATATAGATCACAGCCTTTCCTATAATTTTACAGTTTATTTCTTTAAAATAGTCACATTTCAGCCCAAAGATTAATGGTAATAGATTTCCTCCATTTATTTCAGCAGCATTTCGGTATATATAT
>VUQR01018942.1:0-16847 GCA_015108515.1 Hemichromis elongatus | reverse complement strand
GGAGGTCAGTTTGTCTATGTTTGTTTGAGGTTTAGTTAGTCATTATCTTGAGTTCCGTTTATTGAGTTGACCTCTTTTATTGGTCTGCCTGTTTAAAGTTTTGACTTTGTTAATTATAAACACCTGTGTCCTTTATGCCTTACTGTTTGGTCCCTGACAGACTCGCAGAAAATAGATGTCTTTTTCATCCGCTCTACATTCAGTATTTTTTACGTGCGGAGCAGCTTTTCTTTTTCTGCTTCCCGCAGCAGCTGTTGAGAAACAGGTTTCTGTTAATATTACAGTAAGAATGAAAATGTGGAACAGACAAGATCAAAGCCACAGCAGTGATGGCACTACCTGCAATCAGAGACTTAAAAGGCCTTCATAGGAAAAAAATAAAAATAAATAAATCATTGTTTTTGCTCATGTTTACATGCACAAACATCTGCAGACACAATGTACCCAGGAATTGTTGTTGTTTTTCCCTCTGTCTTTACAAAACAGTTGTTGCATTTTGTATTACCTCACTTGTGTATTCTTGTCTCTTGCTGTGGGTTTAGCAGGATTACAAATCACTTGGGTTTTTGGATTTTGGTCAGTGTTGTCTGTAGTTAAAGTGAAAGAGTGAGCCACACTGACTTACACAGATTTAAGAAAAAAAGTGTTAGGTCGAGTGTCATCAATTTTGGGTCACTGTGTTATTGTTAATTAACTCAGGCAACATGTAGGGGTGAACTTGGGGGGGAACTTAATGAGAATGGAGATTAGTTCGAGGATATAAACATATGGAGGTTCTTCAGTGAAGAGCTCCCTCGTTCTCAACTTACGTCTAACACCACTTCAGTTTCTGATATTGGCTGACACAGCATTAGCTTACAGGCAGAATTAGTAATGTTTCCCTTCAAATAAACCGTCTGACTGATGTCTGCATATAAACAACAAACCTACAGTATCCTCAGTGTTTACAGACCAGTCGAACCCGACACGATGCTTTCAACTGTGCGAGCTTCATTTGACTGTTTTCACCGCCTTAAGGCATTCTGAAACCTACACAGGTTTTTCTGTTTTTATATTCTGTGTTAAGGACATTGAATTTGCATATACTGAATTGTGCTATATAAATAAAATTGCCATTGGCACTGACTGGAGAAAAAAAATGTGTATGCTTGCATTTTTCAGTCTTTTTGTAATTGGCTTTCAGATTTGACTTGTCAAGCAAAACAAAAAGAAAAGGTAAAGTGCGCTTTTTTATGCAGACAGTTGTGTTTGGATTAGTATACATTTACCTTTGAGACATGTGATATATTTCCTCTTATTTATTGTCTGCAATCCTTCAAAGTGTTTTTGCTTTTTCTGTTTAGCCAATATGGAGAACTGTGCGTTAGTACAAATCACTGCCAGCTACTGCAGAAAGCAGAAAGGATGTAACAATTTGTATGATGAATTATATGCCCATTACTCTTATCAAAGGCTGAGCTGCGAAGGTACAAATCCATTGACTGTGAGCACAGCTGATGCTCAGGGAAGATGGCTGTTATTGCTGTAGATGTTTGGCTGAATTTACGATGGCTCAGATTTGTCCAGCTGCAATTTACCTTCTCTTTACTGCTTCTGTAAGCATTAGTCAAGAAAGCATCAATGGGCCGCCCAGGATTTGAATCAAACTACATCTGTCGTATATGACAAACGTTACTAATGCATAGCTTATGCACCACTTGAAAGTGATGACAGAGAGGAAGCATGTGTTGTACTTATTATAAACACATGTGTCACAGCTGGAAATGTTACAGTGCAGTCATGATGACTAATGCAGCAGCCACGGTAAACACTGTCTGTCATCGCACGGGTGCTGTCACAATCATAGTCTCAGTCAGTCTCAGCGGTGGAAAACATCGACAAATTTAAATAAAGTTTATTCTAGCTGGTTATTTAGATAGCAAACATCAGCTGGATGTTTACTAGCTTTGGTGTGTTGCTTCAGGGAACAACAGCAGGAGTGTCAGCCATAAATTATCTTTAAAACAAGAGAACAAAAGTAAGCACTACCTGCCTTTGTTGCTTTGCACTGCTGACTTTGGAGTTAAATTAAGAAGCAAACAGGAGGTCACATCGCTGGCTACTAAACATTAATGATATATTATTATTAAAATAGGGGAACACAAACAAAGTCATCATTCACTCCATTAAATTATCTATTTATCACAGCATGATGGAACATGCTCATTTGTCTTTGCCAGACAGCGCTTCACAGGAGTCCTCAAACTGAGACAATCAACAACTGTAGTGTGGGTATATTTTTCTCTTTTTGTGCGTGTGCGCGTTTTGAGTTTTACTGTCAGCACATCTTGCAGGGACCAGTTCACTTTCTTTCCTTTTATGTGGACAGCTATTAGAATAAATCTTTCTGGTATTATGTTCGTTGGTCACCACTAGAAGACTAGAGGCTGAAAAATAAAACCAAAACAATAACACAATAAAGGAAAAAAGGATGCTTCAAAACAGGACTGGTTGCTGTATTGAGGGACTGAATGTTGTATTTAATTTGGAGCTGACGGTCTAACATCCCAGCAGTTTCTTCCATCCCTTCCTTCATTTCTATAACCTACAAGAAACACAGGTTACATTCAAATTGTGTGTGTGTCCACTGTATGTCACAGCTTATTCATCTGCTGAAGAGAAAATACCAGCTGACAGACGTCAGGATCAGCCTATGTCAGCATGTCTGTGTGAGCAGATCAGGTGCAACCTGCACAATGAGTCTTTGTCTGCTTGTTAAAATCTTGGTGTCCTAAACATTTGACCTTCATTCTTCGCTTTGGTAGTTTCATTATAACTTCACAGTTGAGACTTCGCAGGAACATAAAGTAGTTTCATTCACTGGCCACGGTACATAGATTACACATCCTTCTAAGCAATAGAGGTGCAATCACACTAGACACAGTTGCCTTGTGCTGTGCAGTAGCATCATTGACCCCTCGCTCCTTTCTCCCCGCTCCCCTGCTGGTTTGTACTCACACTGTGCTTAATGATCCTGGTTTGAGTATGCTTTAGGTTGTCTGAGTCGGCTTTTTTGAAAAGGAGAACATCAGTGTTCACGGCTTTGTGCATTTTCTGGCTTATTTGGAAGCAATGACATTCTATCCGCTCACATCCCTATGAATATGTAAAACTGCTTAACACACTGTTTTCATAAGGATAGCTGCCACTGAGGATGCATTGGAGATTTGTGCTTTGGTGTTGTAAGCAATCGCGCTACATGCTTACTGTGTTGTGTCTAAAAAAAAAACACAATTAAAAGAACTGCCTGCTGTCCTCGAGATGTTAGGAACAATATCATCACGAATGAAAGCTGAGGTCGTCCTGTATTAGGTTGACTTGACAATTCTGTGGTGACACAAAATAGATACAGGAGCTAATTTTTCCTTTTTTTTTTCAACAACTTTTCTTTGTGTTTGAACTTGGCATTATCAAAGTCTGGGAAACTGTAAGTTGTTTGGTCAGCACAGTGTGACCTGGAGGAGACTGCAGAGGCTCCTGTTTGCTGTTTTACTGTCTGGCTGTAAATAAATCCATGACAAGCGGGGATAAAAAGCTAGCCATCATAACTGAAGAGTCGAGTACCAGTGTTGTGTGTATTGTGTTTATTTTATACTTTTACTGCTTTTACTTACTCAGCTTTTGTTACTGATAGTGTCTAGCACTTGATCATCTTAGGTGTAACACTAAGACTTATACCTACTAAAAAAACACATTTTTCTCTTCTATTGTTTTACAAAATAAGAAAAGGAAAAAGTTAGATGTCTAGCAGAGGGCAGGAAATCTGCCATAATCTTGCCTTTGGGCTTTGTTATACAGTACTCTGAAGCTGTTACATTAATCTTCTGTTGTAGCAGTGAGAACAGTAGAAATGGTTCATGTTCTGTTCTTATGAAATATAAAATCAGTTAAGACTAAATGCAAATTTGACACTGTTTCCTCAGGTTATACTCCAGAGGTCTAACAGTAGCACACAGCGAAAAAAAATGTACATAAGCAGCATGGTAGCACTGTAACAGCTGTCACTGACAGCTGATGATAACTGAAAGCTGTGATGTCTTGCCTTATGTAGTGGTCAAAGTAGTGGATTTTGTGACATATTACAATAGACAGTGTTAGGCAGTAGAGACTGGCACCTTTTTAGTTTTAATTCCCTGATGTACTGATGTGTTAAAAAAGATAAAATGGAATCTGCCAAGTCCCCCGTGCTTTTCCTTTCAGTAAACTGCTTTGTAACAAACACAATAGCTTCCTTTCAGAACTTGACTTGGTTAGACATGGCGATAAAAAGGTGGAACATTAAAAAAAAAAAAAATCCTTCTTTTTCTTACACTAGATGTTTTCTTTTTTCTTTCTTCTTCACTACTCGCCATCACATCTGCTACTAAATGAAGAATAATAAGATAATAGGCTTTGAATGAGATTTGGGCCCACCAATTGCTCTGGTTGGATAGTAAAGCATTTATATGTCCCATTCTGAAATCTGATCTATTTCTCTGTGCTAAGTCAAGTATAAGTGAATTTCTTCAGACTGCCTGTAGAGTGTCCACTCTGTTTGTTTCAGCTTTCTGATCTGTTGACTTAATTGCAGTCATGTTACCAATTATCACATCCTAAAACCTGGTTTTATGCTGAGTGACAGAGTGCGCAAATACCTTAAAAACTAGTGTTTGTCTACCTGTGCTAACCTCACTCTTTTGTATATATCATATATATATCATATATCATGTATATCATATATACATAATGATGTTTACCTTTCTAATTGTATAAGAACATTCTTCCTGGAGAGGAGTGAATGTTACAAGGTTACATTTTATAAGAAATTTTCAGTGCTGAGATAGACTACTAAAACCCCTACTATTGATACCAGTAAAACTGTCATGGTCCTGAGTCTGTGACTCAGTGGTTTTGATTTTGATTATTATTATTATTATTATTATTATTATTATTATTATTTTGTGTTCTTGGGGTCTGGTTTCCTTTTTTTTTTTTGGAGCTCCTTCTGTTCTGTGTCACTGTGGCTGTCCCATGTCTCTGTGTTCTCTCGCTGTTGCCATGTCTGATGTCTTAGTGTTCAGCTCGTGTCTGTGCCTGCTTGTAGTATTTCCTGTTTTACTTTGATAGTGCCTGTCCTGTGCGGAGTATGTCTGGTTTTGCTTGTCAGCTCTGATTTCTCCCAGCTGTGTTTCCCTCCTGTCTCTCATTCCCTCATTGCTCCAGCATGTATTTAAGTCCTATTAAATACATGCTGGAGCCCTGCTTGTTACTGATCTGTCTGTGTTACTGCTGTACCTTTTTGTCCCTGCTTGTCAGTTCCTGTGTTACCTCTGCTCTCAGTCCGCTTGCATTTTAGGTTTGTTAGTTCTGGTTCCTTGTTTCTTATTATTCCCATTTTAGGTTTTTCTTAGTTTCTGTCCATGCCTTCTCTGTTTCTGTTTGTATCCTAACCTTGAAAATAAAGCTCACTTGCATCACAGTGCCTGCATTTTGGGTCCTTCATTTATATCTCCACACGGCTGCAGAAACAATAGCAATTGGATTTGCTTTCATGACAGAATGGTGCTCGTATGTTGCTGTTTATATTGGAAGCAACTGAGCCCTTGAGGTACCTATAATGAATAAAGCAAAAATGGAGAACATGAAAAAAAGTCCAGATGCCATTCACCTTATGTAATTACTGTTTGTTGACCTGCTTCTCTGACTGTCTGTCAGATGAAGGGCAAAAACTCTATCCTCTTTGCAAAACACAAACCTACTAGAGATAATGCAGACCTCGCCAGAGGTAGTCGAGGATTGTGCCACAGGAGTTTTTGCAATTTACTCAGCAGCAATAAGTCAAGATGCAAAAGTAGCTTCTTCGTTCAGTGAATTCTGCTGGAAAATCTAATTAGTGTTTATTATTGTCCTTTTGAAATCATTGTCTCTGCCAGAATGAGCTTGTGTGATTAAAATGCTGGGGGCACAGCTGGCCGTGGACTCAGGTTTGTTCAGTTTGTAAATCCTATTACTGCATTCCTCAAGAGCTGCAATTATCATAGCTATTTTGCAGAAAGAAAATGCTAACATTAAATATGAATTGGAAAATTTCAGTCATATTTAGTCCCCTATAAGGAGTTTTTGAGATAAATATGAACCATATGTTTAAAGTTGGTTATGTGGTAAGCTTAATCACAGTAACACGTACATTTTCATTTCTCATGCAGAGCTCTTTTTGATCATTTCTTCTCTGTTTCCATTTACTGACACCTGATGCAATACTTTCTCCAACCTCTTTTCTTTATTAATTTATAAACTGTACTACACCACTGAGAGAAAGGAAAAAGGTCAAGCACAGTGTGAAAAGAATGCCTTTTATTGTCACCTTTCACATGTACAATGAGATACAGAGCATCTCCTACTCAGTGCAGACATGTGAGAGACAAAGCGTGGTGAGGTGCACAGACTTGCGGCACTATATACATATGAACGGTAAATTGCTAGAGATACGATGAGATGGAGGCAGATGCGCCGCTGTGGCATTAACATTAACCACTTATTGACCATATTATTGTGCACCTGTATCTCATAATACCATCTATTAAAAGTTATTTCTTGGTTAACTTGGTGAAAAGGAAATGTTGAGAACTACAATAAACATAGTTCTTCATCTGTTAAACTTCATTGTTTAGATTCTTATGTTCCACCAAGAAGCACACAGCAAGGTAGCAAGGTAGAACGTCTGCATTTCCTTTGGTGTACATGATTGACCTTTTCTCATTTTTCAGCTTGGTTATTCCTACAAACTGATTAAGTGACTATACTTGATTCAAGCTGCATTTGTTTAGGAAGTAAACAAATGCAGCTGAAAGTTAGGCAAGCAGTAATCCATTAAGTTCACAGTCACACAAACTCCTGTTTAACACAATTACTGCAATGCCTGCTAATTTTTCACTATCCAGTTTCAGATTGTAGAAATGTTAGCACTTAATTGTGGTCCCATTCTAGTTTACACAAAGTGCCGATTCAGGTGAGCTATTTTGGATAAATGTTCCTATACGTTTGGTGGCTTAATTTAACAATTCCCTGCAGCATAGGAAACAATTTAAGTTGTTGGAAAAAATCCATACTGAAGGACGAGAAAAATGGCTGCTGTTCAGTGAATTTGACTTTGCAGTAAAATGTCAGAATAACAAACGGTACCCTAAGAAGTATTAGTACCATTAGATTACATTTCGACAGTTATCAAAAATTTGTATCAGTAGTTATAAGTGGTTTTCTGTGTATTTGTCATGCACTTACAAATATGTGAAGAAGTCTTCCTATATTATATAAATTCAGGAAAATGGTACAGAATTTTTCAGCATACACAACATAAATTAAAGAAGGTGGTTTATTTTATGTAGCAGGTGTAAAACTAAGGAATTGAATAAAAAATGCATGAGATGATAAACACTTTAAATGATAAACACTGTGAATGTAGAGTTCACTGTATTACAGGTTATGTAGGTTTACAGGGAGCAACGGGTGGGCGATAACACCTTAGGAAACCAGGATAGTGCAGGAATTTATAAAAGAGAAAATATTAGGAAACAAATTAAGATGTTCTTCATGTAGGCAGGTACTGTCAGAGGCTGATGAGGAAGCTGATGACATGAAGCACGATGAATAGACGTGACATGATGGATTCGTATATTCATTAAGTTTCAATATATGACCATATGCCAAAAAATACATTCAGTTCTCTTTAAACATCCATCCATTTTCTGAAGCTTACCCCCCATGCCCCCATGACCTGAACCAGCAGACCAACAGTCCAAGTTGATAAGCTCAGTTGGACCTCAGTTGAGCACAGAGGTCCAACAACAGAACACTAGGTTCTGTTTGGGCAGATTCTCCTATTCACAATACACAGATCACATTGTAATTACCCACATAAGTGTCCTCCAGCAGGACACTGGAGTGATCAGATGGGGAAACCTCTAGAACCACATTAAGGGTCCCTAAAAGGGCCGGGTACTCTGAACTATCATGCGTCATGTAAGGACCTGTTCTGGAATTGCCTCTTGCCAAGAGCAACTCCAGAGTGGAACAGAGTCCAACCCCTCTCCAGGAGACTGGCTCCTGAAAATAAGCTGTGGACTGAGGCTAGCTCAACTATATTTACCAGGTATCTCTTGGTCTCAAGCAGTAGCTCAGGCTTCCAGATGATTTTGGTGTCATGTGAGTAATAGCAGTGCTCTGTGAAAGAGTGCTTCTTGGACATTCAGCCAGCAGCTGTATTCTCAGTGATAGAGGCGAAGCAAGATTTGGTTAAAGGGGAATAATTGGATAGTCTTCTGTAGACGCTTGGTTTTAGTGTTTCAGTGTCTGTGACAACAGAAAACAAGAAGATAGGTAGTATTTGAAAAACTAATAGTATATACAAGCTAATTTTGTGTGTAAGTGTGTCAGTTTGTTAGTACAGACTGCCTTGCCACAGCCCCCCCTTGTTCTGTGTGAACCCAGGGATAACTTGATAAGCAATAATATCTGAAGCACCAGATTTCTCACATATGAGACTTCTAACATGGCAGCTGAAGAGGCAGAAACGAAACCTGAGGTAGATGGATTAATACATAGCTGAAGATAAATGAATTACCTCCACCCTCTGTAATAGCAGTAGGTCTGTGTTTTGTATCTTTGTGCCCCTGACCTAAGGCATTGATAGAGTCTTATGTCTAGTCAGACCCCACACAAACACACAAATTCACACACACATACAAAGTCCAGTTAGTTATCAGCAAATATGTCAACCGTCGTAGCAGAAAAAGCTGATAATAGAGTTGTTTGAAAAATAGGAGGGAGGATGAATGATAAGTGAAGAGAAAGTGGTCACATCAGGTTGTCTTGTTGTTGAAAAGAAGACAAGCTTGAGACTGGCTGAAAAAGAACTGACAGGGTGATGTGTCGCACAATAGATGTGTCTTCAGGCCTCCTGTAATTCCAGATAGACGCCTGTCAAGGGGTTTACTAAAGATGTTGGCACTGACTTAAGCGAGAGAGACACATAGTCACATAACATGCGACTGACTGCAAATGCAGTTTGAGGTACTTTTTCAGGCAGTTAAGGCTGGCTAGTGAAGAGCTTCTTTGTGCACAGTATTTGTGAAATTTACCATTGAAATAGCTGTGTGCATTGAGGCTGTTCTACCTTTTTTTAATGTCTTTAGCCACTAAGTTCTGTTCAGACATTCCTAAAATGTGTACTGACAACACGTCAGTGACAAGCTGATGAATTTGAAACCAGGGTAATCATGTAAATACTCTAATCAAAAGCATCCAGTGCATAAGAACACAAACTAAGACTACGTTTCACACAGGCTTACCAAAATATTTTACCTAGCCTCATGAATCTTAATGTCTGTTGCACTACTCAGATGTTAAGACCAGAATGTGACAGAAACAACATGAAAGCATGGATCCATCCTACCTTGTAGCACTGGTTTAGGCTGATGGAGGTGGGGAGGTGGTGCAATGGTGTGGGGGACATAGCAAGGTGTAACTAATGAAGTGGCCAGTGAATGTGTGTTTAATTGCTCCAGTTAAGACTCCAAGTCTTAGGCATTACACCTGACAGCCAGAGCAGTGTAAAGCAATTTCACTTTGTTTTTCTTTTTTTAACTCTTTCTCATAAAATGTTATTAATTTTTCAAACCCAGCTTCATTACTAATGTAAGCCTCAGGACCGCGGTTGTTTTCTTTTCACATTTGATTTAATGATGGAATAAATAAATAAATCCCATTATTCTACTTTGGCTATTTTATCATCAACCCAAATGCTTTTTATTTCATTAATAATGTGACACACACAGCTATGGTTCAGTCACAGGCAAAACAATAAAAAAAACAGTGTGCTGAACTGGGAAGTCAGTGAAGCAGAAAGTAACTACTCAGTTTATGAGATTCTAAATCAGCTGTAGGTATATGATGTGAGTGGCGAATGGCTGTGTGGCTCTGTATTGGCCCTGTGATGGACTGTCCATAGTGCACCTCAAATCTCACGCTATGACAGCTCTGATAGGCTCTGGCACCCACATGACCCTTGTTGGATAAACAGTTAAGAAAAATTTGCTTTTCAATTTACTTGTGAACCTTAATGTGAAATACAGGAGACAAATACCATACCAAACTATAACAAGGAGTAAGGATAGTAAATACTCATTGAAAGACCACAAAGAAACTGATCTGAGGGGGAAATGGGAAATACTGATGGAACAAAATAACTAACACGGACAACATGGACTGGAACTAATACTAAAAGGCTCAAAATGCTAAAGAATATACGTGCATTAATAATACTAAATAAACAGGAGAAGTGCAAAAGCTATAAACCCTAAACTGAGACCCAGGACTATAAGAGGTGAGGTCATGTCCTACCACAAGGCAACCCCAAGGTAAATCCAGAACATGCTGGAGAGAAGAAGTCTCTGTGGGCTTGTGAACACCTTGGTATCTTCCAAAAAAAAAAAGAAAAAGATGCAACAGTCTACCTTAAAGGTAAGTATTTGCAGATTCTATCTTCCTAATTTTTAAGTCTATGACTTGCAAATGCAATATTTTTTTTTTCTTTCCACAGATGGTCAAATCTGTTGTTGTTGTTCGAGCTACATGCCCTGATGGCTAAAATAAGCGAGTGTCAATTCAATATTTTGCCTCTCTCTGTTTCAAGCTGTCAGTTTGAAAAAGCTTTCACTGTGCTATTAGTAAACTGCCTCCGCAAGTGGATCTCGCTAAGAGGTTTGACCATCTGTTACTGCGGTTCAGTTTCCTAACTTTATTTCATTTCAGCAAACCTTCATTTACCAGCCCACACAGAGCATTTTCCTTTCACACAAGACTCCCCAGCTATTCTTGCTACCAACTAACCAGGAATCATTCTGTCACCACAAGGACAAACTGTCTTCTTTTTAATATATATTGTTGCTTCAAATGTTTCAAATCGGTGCTCAGTAGTAATGAACTTGTAGGGAAGAAAGAAATCTGAAGGAAAAAAATCTTTAATGTGAATTATTTGCCTTAAAGCTCTGTTTCATCCTTAAGCTGACTATAGAGATGCATCTAACAGTCGTGTACAGCGTGATAAACCCTGCAAACCACACTGTCAACACTTGTGAGTACTGAAATACAGTAGAAAAACACTAGTCATTATTGCCACCCCAGCAATGAAAAGATAAAGGAAAGCCCCCCGCTGTGATATTCTTGTAGAATGTAAAGTCACAATTTAACATACTTTATTTCTAAGCTAGAATGGTAATGTATTACCTCTCAATTCACAGGTCTGCAGAGCATAACTTGCAGCTTTAAAATATTTGAGATTGACTTCATTTTACCAGTTGCAAAACTGTTTGATATCCAGAAATACTGACAGGGAGGAGAAGTAGACATACTTCTCCATTGTTACATAAATATATAAAAATGTAGTATTTCATTCAAGTATCACTGCTGTCTGCTATGCTATTGCAGGGTCTTTACCTTACAATATAAAATGTAATTAGCAAACTGTTGTTGTGATTTGGTGCTATATAAATAAAAAATGAATTTAATTAAAAAGTCTAAGGTTGCTCTTAAACCTACTTTGTTTTTTTTCCCACCTAGCGGGTTTTTGCATAAAACAAAATCCCATTAAAACTAAAAAGCCTTCTTATTATCTGCATAATACTTATAAATAAATACATATTATATAAGGTAATGGAAAATGAAATAAATCAGGGTTACTCCTAGTTGGTTTAAGCTAAAGGACAGTTACCCTTCTATCTATGACAGTAGCTAAAATAATCGGACTCTTTTAAAGCATGTGGTTTGTTTTTCAAATAAAAATTCCCATTCATGTAGCATAATCCAGAGTTTAAAAAGTGTTACAATTACTCAGAGAGCAAATAAAGCTCTTTAACTACTGTTGACTTGGATTCACCACTGAGGCAATAATATTAAAGTGTTTATTTTTTTCTAGGGATGAATAGATTGCAAGTGCAGTTTTTGTTATTGAGCAGGTCAGTCTGCTTTCATCTGCAGGCATACTGACCATTCTTTTTTTCTAAAAAGGCTGATTAAAGTTCATTCTGCCATTTACCAGGTTACAAGAGTATTTTAGGTAATGATATTATATTTGAAAAATGCACATTTTATTCTATGTTATTCTAAGCAACTATTAGGTAGACCATGTGTGTTTGTGTGCCAGATGGTGTGTAGGTTTGTGCAATGCCAGTGAGGTGCCTTAGACATAACCCTGTGTATTATTCAGTATCCATAAACAACAGTAAGCACAATTTTTATATTTTAAATTGCTGTGTTTATTAAATAAATACAGAAGTAAATATAAAAAAAGTAGCTCATTTTAACCACTTTTGTCTTAGAGCACATGTTCCTTATTACCAAGTTAGGCCTGATTTAGACTTCTGCTGCAATCTTTTTAGAGCCTATACCACATAACCTTTGTAACCTTTGTGGTGCATTACAGTATGTGTTAATTACCTCCTGTTTGTGTCCCAGTCTATTATATAGGGTACTGGTTAATAGGAACAAATAAAATGCTGGAACTTTTCTCCCTACTCCTCTTTTCAAAGGCAAATATACGTGACTCTTAACTTTTTCCCGCTTCTTTGTACTTGTACTAGATGATGATTGTTTTATTCTCACTGTTCTGTTTTTTGTTTTTGTTTTGTTTTTTTACGCCAGTGTTTTACTAGCCAACATCAAAGTCAATTTTGAATTAAGTTAAAATAGCCAGTAACATTAAGAATTTTAGAAGCCATTGCTGAATAAGGTTGGTGACTTTTTTAAAAAGTTCTTATGCTCCTTATGCTGAATTTCTGTATTTAAGAAATTGGTTGATGCACAACTGCTGCAACGGATTGCTTTCATCTTGCGGGATTTCCTGCTGAGTTGTGTTTTGCTTATATCTGCTGTCCCTGTCTGTTGTTTCTTCACACTTCTGACACACAGCAACGAAACTGGCTCAATCTGGCTAATGATCAGAATGCACCATAATGCATGAAACAAAAGAGACTGAAAAACAGCTATGTATCAATGTGGAGAGAGGGAAATGATGTTGTCAGATTCATAGTAAAAGGTGAAACAAGAGGCAAATCTGAGACAGTGCACAGAGGAAGAAGAAGGAACGTACTATAAAATAATTCATTTTTTCATTTCCAGTGTGAGATTGCATATGTTTTGCTCTCAAAACAATCTCCGAACACGGCCTTCACTGTAATTGTGTTTCTTTATTCTATTTAGTTTGATGTGCTCAGTGTTGATTAAATGAGATCTCTTAGGTCTACATAATGTAACACATACAGCCTCTGTGTTATATATACATTACATATGCTTGTCTGTTGATACAATGTCATTACATTACATCACGCTGTCATTGCAAACACATAAAGTGAATAGATGAATCCATTATAAGTTTGTCATTATGAGAATATTTAAATACTATTATATGGTTGACTATGAGCATGTTTTATCTACACTGTAGTTCCCAAGCACAGATTTTGTGTGGTTCATTCTTGTGCTCTGAGCTCTGTGATTTTTGGAGCCCTTACTTGTTCTTACTTCAGTGATACAGCAATGTCTGCTTCTTTTGTTCAATAGTATATGTCCTGCTCAGTTTGAATAATCACATTCTTTTAAATGTCTTAAATGTGTAAATTCTGTTTAAATATCAACAAATCTCAATGAGGTAAAGTAAAATAAGGCTTGGTAATTGTCTCTTTCCATGACAAGGTTCTCTTCTAACTTGACAGGCCTGAGGCCTATTAATTTCTCATTAGTGTGATCCTGATGGACTACATCTGGTAGTCCTTGGCTTTATCAAAAAAAAAAAAAAATCAGGGAATGTGGTCCTCACTGAAAAATGTCAAAACTTGTGTCCAACTGTCTGTCTAAACAACAGTTATATCTTTACAGCAAAATCTGAATAAAAAAACTGCACACTTGTGCAGACCGTGTACACTTTTCAATTCTACTAAAACACCCCCTGCTTGTTAAACTATTAGCAGTACACATACAAGAGTCACTCCATTAAACACGTGTGCTCCTAACTAAAGACCAGGTAGAAACAGTCAGTGTATGTGACTAAATTTAGAGTAAGACACGTGCTTTCTAACTGAATTGGTGAAACTTCCACAAACGTCACTCCACAACAAAACACCCATATTGCTAATAGAACGTCAGGTATAAAAGGCGATTTGCATGACTCAATTTTGAATGAAACAAATGTGCTCACTGACCTTTTTAGTTGCACTGGATTTGTTAATAACACACTACCCTAGTCAATCATACTACCTAAAAGCAGCTATTGAGCAATGCTAAATTTAGTTTAGTGATATATACCTTAATGCTCTCTGTGAGTAATTTAAAAATATCAATTTGGCAGAAGCTAAGGTAAGCATTAACCTTGGCAATCATGCAGCATGTAGGACCCACAAACTCACAAGCTGTACAGGCATTACCTTTCAAATAAATAGAAATTCCACATTTTATCCTAAATTAAATCATTATTAATCATAACTTTAACTTTAATTGATAACTTCCCTTGCTCAGCACTGACAGTCTCCAGCAGAAATGTTAGTGGACGTGGTCTTGCCATATTACTCCAATAGAATTTCCTGTTTGTTTGCGCCAACTCTAGTGGCCAATCAAAATGATTACAATCCAAAATGAGTAAAAATGACTCCTTTAGATAAAAATATTGTTAACTCTGGAAACACTACGCTCTCTATTTTCCTGTGTACAGCCTTCAGCAAAACATTACACAGTGTTCTTAAAAACTGAGTAGTGGAGGGTTTGACATACACAGTGAGTTATGGGTTACAGCTATGGGTTACAGGTCCAAAAGCACCTGTAAAGTCTCAGGTGTTTGAAAATCTTTGAATTGAGACCTCAAATCCCTTTACTGGGGCATAATGGAGAGCTTTCTGACAGACTGTTGGTACAGAAACTACTAGCAACCATAGTGCTCTTGAGAGTACATTGCGCATGCCTTAACACATCAAAAGGTGTAAGCTGCCTTCCTACAACAGCTGTTTTAGGAAGGCCTTGGAAGCTTTAATGCTGATCCTAATGACATATTTTACATATGCGAACTATTAACTTGGGTCTATAGGAACACCAAGAATAATTTACTGTGAGAAAGAAACATAACAGTGTAATAATAATACCAAAACAAGAATAACAACAGAAAAAAAGATGAACGTTAAATAATTTAACACAATAGTCTGTTCTCCCTGATGCCCTCTGACAGAAGATGGTATCCACAAATTGCACATAAGCAGACTAAGAAACAATTCTTTTTTATTAATTTTTGTTTCTTACAAGCCATAATACATTTTAATAAATAATGAGAGTGCACAACAGAACAATCAGTGCAATCTTTTATTCTGCACACAATGGTTAGGTGTTTAAGCACCTGTGGAACTGGAGTGACAATAAACATCTTGATCTGTTGTATGCATTGTACATATGGTAAAACCCCTTAAGTCCTTTATAAAGTTTTGGAATTTTTCTAATGATGTTATGATATGCTAATTAAAGTTAGATCAATAGGGCATTTGATTTCCCCTTTTTTTTCATTAGTTAACTTGTGAGAACATTAAACTTTTGCCTTCTACAGAGGACTTTAAATTAGCTACACTAAATGGCTCATTTGATTTTGAGGTCCTTTAAGCCTTGGAATTAAGTGCTAATTAGCCTCCAAATGAAGAGTAGTGAACAGATTAGATGAAGCTCCACCTCCAGGTATCACCACCTCCATTGCATGCATTTAATTATCTAACCAAAAGCCAAAGCATTTGAGTAATAAATTAAATTACATTCAAAATCTGTTTAGTTTTCTGTTTTTTATTGAGGCTATTCAAACACATGGAGAGTTGAATATTGACTATCTGGTGAAATATATTTCCCCCAATAATAGTGATAAGCCTTGTACATGTCAACTGCTGGTTCATGTGAGAAGTGTTGTTAAAGTTAAGTTTTGCCCTAGGCACAGATAGGTTATGAAATATCAACACTAGTGAAATAAAATTGTGTTTCAACAAGACAGTACTGAATATTCCTGCTCTTATTTTTTCAGTATATATCTGTGTTAAATTGTAGTTTAGTGCTAAGATTAATATAATAAAAATTGCATTTTGTTTGTTAAAAAAGTCACAAATCTTACTGGACATGTTGTTTTAAGAGCAAGCACTCCACTGAGTTATTCTTTCAAGACAACCAGGCAACACAAAGAAAATCAGAGGTGCTCTCACTGTGTGTATGTGAATAATAGTGTTTAACTCTGGCAATGAGACAATAGTAGGAGAGCTGACTGAACCATTAAAAGAATTATTGGCTGTTTAAAATGATGTATGTCATTGGAATTTACTTTAAACGAATACATTAACTTGCCCACACTCTAATTTCTACGGAGCCCCTCTGATGACATGGTCCAAAAAAGAAATAAATCGTGGCCACGAAATAGTATTTCGAGGGAACGAAATAGGTATAACGTGCGCACGAAATGCTAATTTGTGGGCACGAATTGGGTATAACGTGGCAACGAATTACGCATTTGTGGCCACGAAATAGATTACGGGCACACATCATATTGATACAATTCCTGGACAGCTTTATGGTTTATGTAGAGACATAAACATAAGAGTAGGCTAAACCTATACACCATGGACAGAGACAGTCTGATTGAGATTTATTTTAGGCTGGGAACAAGCTACAAATGCATTTTGAAATGTAATGCAATGAAATGCAAGCCTGGCAATGCAAGGAACCATTATTACGGAGAGACATTTAAACAGGATATTGAGAGCCAAGTTGCT
>VUQR01018941.1:0-10768 GCA_015108515.1 Hemichromis elongatus | reverse complement strand
TCCCTAAGGACCCCAAAGTGCTTTACATTACAGTCATTCACCCATTCACACACACATTCACACACTGGCGATGCTACATTGTAGCCACAGCTGCCCTGGGGCGCACTGACAGAGGCGAGGCTGCCGGACACTGGCGCCACCGGTCCCTCTGACCACCACCAGTAGGCAACGGGTGAAGTGTCTTGCCCAAGGACACAACGACCGAGACTGTCGGAGCCGGGGCTCGAACCGGCAACTTTCCGATTACAAGACGAACTGCCAACTCTTTGAGCCACGATCGCCCCATGATCGCCCCATGATCGCCCCACGATCGCCCCATGATCGCCCTGATAATCAGTGAACAAAAGAAAACAGAATAAAAAGGAAAGCTGAAATCTTCCACTTACTGAACATAACCTAGGATTGAAAACTAGAGCTGGGAGACACAAGTGATTAAAGAGCAGATGCTCTGACAAAGGACTAGGGGAGATAGCAACAATGAGGGTGATCAGGGGAAGTGAAAACACCAGGGAACACTGCTGAAACTTATCAAGGAAACGAGACTGAGTAAAGCAAAAACTAAACACTAAGCACACAGGATAAGAGATTACCAAAATAAAACGGGAAACAAAGAGAAAAGAATTGAGAGACAAAATGATAGACAGGAAAATGAGAGTAACTGAACACGGAAGACTTTAGATAAAAACATTGAGCTGAGACTAAGGGAACAAGAAGGGGACACTAAAGGGAAAAAATTAGTAATTTTTAAAAAGCAATGATGGTCAGTGAAGGAACCAAACAAGACATATTTTACCCATCCATGCATCAAGCAGAGAGCATCACAGCCAAATACCAAACTTAATAAAACATTAAAACATAAAAATCTCCCTGTGTGCCTGTGTGTTTTAGCACGAGGAGTTGCTTCTCTGAGAAAAATTACAGGTCATCACAATTGCTGAATTATTGCAGAGCTAACTGCAGGCCCATCCTACAACTGGTGTCCATGTGCACTCCATCGTTGTGTAGTACCAGTTTTATCGCTGCTCATAAACTCAGCTGACAATTTCCCCCTTTCTTAAAACCTTAAAACTCAAGTGCGAGCTGCAGCTGGCAGCCGGGAAGTTGCAGAAAAAAAGCAGCTCTTCAGTGTTCACGAACATATTTAGGAAGAAGAAAAATGCTTGCCAGGAAAAAGAACAGGTGCAGAGGAAGTTCTGACTCAACAAACCCTTTCCATCATGCCTGTTGCCTCGAGTCAAATTGAGCTGTCAGAGGCAGTAGAGTCCCAGTCTAATTTCAGCAATAGCTTGGCTGTAAGTAACTGTATGGGGTTCCGAAAATAAAGTCTGTGGGCCAGGGACAAATTTGTTTGCCAGTATTAATTATGACCAAGTTAGATTCTTTTGTCAATACAAGCCAGTTTCTCCAACATGGGCCTGGATTAAATGACTCAAATATCTATGCCTTCATGGTGTAAACATTCATTTTGTACCTCTTTTTCTCTGCTTCATATCTGCTCAGGAGTCGCTGGAGACCACCACCTTTAAAACCCTGGAAGTGGGCTGCTGGGGCACCAACAGTGACGATGTCATAAAACGCATCTGTAAAGAGGGAAAATTTTAGATACTGATTTTTTTTTTTACAAAGGCAGCACCTGCAAAACTGGAGTTACTGGAGGACCTTCAATTGAGAAAACTGAGAACATGAATGAATCCTGGCAAAGTTAATTAAATATAAACAATATAATTCCAAGCAGGAATTTTTACAGAAATGATGGAAATGCTGCTAATAAGAGTAATTTCAACATTTAGACACCAGACATGAGGAATGACTCTAATGTGATATTAAGATGTGGCTGTCTTGGGGCTTCAGCAAAAATTAAAATGTGAAAGATATGGGAGCATACAAACCTCCATTTCTAATAGCCAAAAAATTAAAAATTAGAAATTAAACAAGAGATTAGTTTAACAAACTATCCAACTTCAACACTCATGTTGGCAACAAATGACAAGAAATAATCGCTTGCTGTGGGAATAAAGCTAATAAATTTTTAAACAGCGCTGTCATATGATCTTAGCAAGGAGTCGTAATTAACGACACATAACCAATGTGAAAGGAAAAAACAATTGGCCAATATATCAGATTTTCATCACCAAATATCAGTATTGAAATCGGCCTTAAAATCTTATATCTGTCAGCGTCTAATTATCTCTATGTATGCTTGGCTCTACTTTTTGCCGCCTTTTCATCTTTATTTTGCTCTGGTCCCACGTTAACCTGGAAGGACAACCAATGTCACAGTATTTCATTCCAATTTGCAGACCGGGGTCATAAGTAAATAAACACTTCACAGACGGCTAGGCGGGCACAGAGGTGCTTAGAACAGGGCTTGATTTGAATGAGTAATGGCTGAAACTGTCAATTAAATCAGGAAAAACAAAGGGGAATATGGGGAGGGGGTGAATATTTCGGTGTGGTTTAGTGCTTGGTCAGTTAATGAACGCCCATGAGGAAACAACAGTCCACAATAATATTCTAAACACAGGAAAAGCTTGCTTGGAGAAAAAAAGAGACTGAAAACACAAATTAATGACACAACAGTTGCAAGTCTTGCCACAGAGAAGTAAATGACAACACCACTGTGGACCAATAGTGGTTTGATGTCGAGCCTTTGCTACTACCCACTGTTTCTTCCATTAATTATTGAGGTGCCTGGCCATAACACACCCTGACTGCCACATGTCTGGCCCCTGGAGTTTTCAGATATCCAGGTTCCCTTAATTGCTTTTCCCCCTAGCAGAAGTATACTGAAAAACAATGGCGGGTTTCAGAACATCAAGCACAATGACCAATTTGTGCTCGATTTGCTTGCTCTTTTTCACACACCGACCGTTTCTCAGTAAATCAACAACTGAGCAAGCTGTTATACTGAGAGGACAGTGGCTTTCTGGAAAGAGTAAACTGGTTGTGGCAGTCAGGATGATTGGTTATAATCCATGCTTAACCCATTCAACAGTCCCTTTTAACAATGACAAAGCACTGTTTTACTTGACCCAGATGAGTGCTGAATAATGCTTTCAGTCCGGGTTTGCAGAGCTGTGCAGTTAGGCTGGAAATTCTATAGTTGTCATTTTAGAGACAGAAGACAGCCATTCACAGTAAAACAAATGAATACTGTTTAGAGCTGGAAGTGTTGCTTTCCTCCCTATTTCCTTTTCTTGCTGAACGATCAGTAGACAAAATGAAAATTAATGGTTTTGCATTGTTGAGTAAATTACATAGCCAAACTTCATCACTTCAGAAAATCAAATGGAAAAATAGAGCTCTTCGCTGTAGTTGGAAACTGAAACTCAGTTGTATTAAGGAGCCGTTTTCATTGTCTTCTGTGCCTCTCTGATTGCAATCATTTTATTTCCCTTGTGTTTTTTCTTTTGCCTTTTCAAATTAAGTGAAATTTGAAGAAAAAAAGAGGAATTTTACACCCAACAAAGGTTGCTAGAGTAAATTAAAACAAGAGGGTTGCCTAATAACCAGAACTGATGGCTATTTTTTAAGACAATCTTCTCATCAGTGGCTCGCCGTCTGAGGAGATCTTAATTTGTGCTTAACCATTCACATCAGATAACCACTGATGAACATGCATGAAAGCTGGCACATGTTGAGCTAATTAGAGACAATCAGCAACTAAACTGGAAACCATGAGCCAGTCGTGTTGCTGTATCGATACATACAATAGACAAAATAGAGCTTCGTAACAGTACAGTTAAAGCACTTTTAAAAAAATCTTATTTGACTGATTGATTTTAATTCGACTGGACTTCAGCAGGACTAGTAGGAATACTTGAAGATGTGCTTGAAATGAATGAAACATTTGTTATGCGGTATTGTGCAAAACTCACAATACAAACCCTCATTTCTCGATGTCCAGGTGCATCTCTCAGCTCTTCTCTAAAACCCAGGTCTTTGCTGGATTTGTTTCCCATTTCTCGAGTAATGACTTTCAGATACAGTTAATCTGCTGTAGATAATTATTTTAAGCCATATCTTCTTTTGCCCTCCAGTTTCCTCCAGTTTTTTAAGGACGCACTGCACACCACGCAGAGCCATCCCAAATTTTTGTGTAATAGTTATTTGAGAATCACATTGCTGTGTCAAAAATGATACTTTAGATCTGTTAAACTGTGCTATGTTTGCAAATAAATAATTCTCAAGAAGTTAAATAAATGATGTGTTTTTACAGCAGGCTTTTAGTAATAAAGTACCAAAAGATACAGTTTGAAAATGATTTGCTGCCAAGTTGTCTGTTCATCAGTTAGATGTCTCGTTTTTTGATTCAATATGTCAGTGTTAGATTTCTTATCATAGAAAAAAATCTACGATTACAAGAAAGTCTGGCTTCTTGGAGGCAACATATAAAGGAATGATGACTTTTGCACCATTTCCACTGTTCAACAATACTTAGCTAACATTGTGATGAGTGGAAGCTGTGTATACTCTGCTTTACACATAAGCTCCAGCATCTCTGTCTGGTGTGAATTGGGCCAACAGAAGGGAATTAATAGTGTCTTTCAATCAGCTGACAGCTTATATTAATATTTTTAGAAGTGTATAATGTCTCTATTTGACTAGTTTTATTTGTCCTATCAGAAGTCTTAAAGAAAGACCGACAATGTATTTCAAGGTTTGCGTGTATTCAGCTTTTCATCAATCATCTGTTGTTAGTTGCATTGGAGCCCATTCACAGATCATCAGGCAGTAGTTAGTTGCCTTAATACGCTGAGACAGTTCCAGGGCAAAAACAGCCTCTGCCAGCAACAGAGCAGCAGTGGAAGAGACAGCCTAGTCTTTCACTCTACAGAAACGCAAAGGGCTTAATTAGTGTTTTGTCTGTTTATTTTTTTTTAGGCCAAGTTAATTCTCACCTTTCAGCCTGGTTGATGATCTAGAACCTCCCTGTCTGAGCCCTCTGAGCCTCTCCAACAGATGGAGAAGTCAAGCACAGTTGGTGACAATGTTGCCATACCATTTTTGAAGCTACGTTGTGCACAGCTTGAGTTGAGAACCACTTAGAATGAATTTGTTCTGCCATATGAAACCAAATTGCTCTTGAACATTTCTGAAAAGATGTCTGAAGACAATATGTGCAATGACAAATCTGAAACAAGTCCAAGTCAGAAGTGCAGTACCTGTTTTTTTGGGGCATGTCACCCTCATCCTCTGGGTGTGCAGGTTTATTGGAATAAACTCCAGAGACTTTTGAGCTTTGCAGCAGCTTGGCTTGAATGAGCAACCTAAAAAAAACATAAAGAGCAGTATATGTCACGAAACCAGGTTGTGTTGGTCAAGATCTCGAAGAAGAAAGAAGAAAACAATCCTTATATTGTAAAAGCAATGACAATTGTGTAAATGTTATGCTGGGTATTTGTAGTAATCACACCCAAATGTTCTTTGGATACTTCAGGTGAATTGTGTTTAATCCAGCTTGAACAGGACTACCTATATATCTTACAATGTAATGGGTTTCTTATACAAATGATCCAAGGCACCCCATGGAGTTCTTTGCTAAATTAACATGCATTTATTTCATGCTTCAACATACATTTAAAGTGACCAGTGGGGGATCTTTTTCAGTGTAACACCCATCAATAAACACACACACACACACAAAATATGTAAATAAATAAATCGCTGAATGGAAGGTTAATTATCTTTTAGTGTAGAAGAAAAACAAAATGATGTGTCATCATTAAACTCAAGATAGGTGGAAAATGAAAAAAAAAACAAGAAAAAAGAGGAGATGAAAGAAAGGAATAAAAAAGGAGGAAAAAACAGGGGCAAATGTAAATAATTAAAGATGATAAATATAATGTGACAGCCAAGTCAAGGTGCATCCAGTCTTTTCTTCATAAAACTGTAACTAGTTCCATATATATACTAATGCAATTTTTATCATTATTTCTACATTTCTCAGAAGACCAGAGGATTTCTGGCTGTACAGTCCAAAAGGTCTCATACTGGCCTATCTTGTCATGCTTTTAACTGCTCCATCAATCTGGAGTCAAAGCTTGATGGCTGCCTCCATGCGACAAGGAAAAATAGGTGATTGTACTGAATTTTTTTGCTGTCACAAATTGACTGCAAGTAGCTGTGGTGACCAACTAGTCACCCGCAGTTTAAGGTGCAAAACCACCAACCTTATTCGATCACAATGTGACTGCACAGATTGCCCAATGGGAGCCAGTCTTTCTCCAAACAATGGCAGTCTGATTCAGACTGACTGCAGTCACTCTAAGACAAGTCAATTTGCAGTTGAAGGTTTGCAAATAAAAATCACCGTCCAATATATACATGGATACAGATTGCAAACATGTAGCAATCAATCTGAGTCCATCTGTGCAGATGAGTGCAACTTATCTGCAATGCATCTCTTTGAAACAGGGACTCAATGCAACTGGTTTCCAACTGGTTGTATTCATTTTATATTTAGTTAAAACACCATCAAAAACTATGTCACTATTTGTGGAAGGATCTAAGAATTATTGTTTGAAATCCATGAGTTTCTGACTGGAATCTGAATATAATTAGTTAATGTTAATTTCTGTGTCATAGACAGCAATCTGATAGCAGACTGACCACTTCATCATCATCAAGACAGATAGCAACTGAGCAAGTTCATTGCATAAAGTCAAACTAATGTTCTCCAATCACTGTCTTCACTAGTGTGACTGTATCATAAAGTCCTGCAACATGAATTTGCTTAATGTCAGAGTATAATCCACATTCCCTGAGCAAATGGTATGTTTTTTTCTGCAATATTAGTCATTTGGTCTTCCTTTTGAGACTTTCATATAAAGAAAAAACAACCCAAATACAACATACATTCCAACATATTTGGCGTTGCAAATACAAAGTGTTTCTTTGAAAGGTGCAAAGCTGTGTCACTGTTAGGAATGTTCTGATTTTATCTAATGATGTTTTGATGCTTATTCACTGTATTACATCATAAAATGCATTCAATTCACTTTGATTTGAAGCAACGGCGTTCTATTTTTTTTAAACCATATATCTCAGTTTCAAAGTGGTTCATTGTGTCTGCAGCCTTGTCATTTGTCAGCCTATTGTATTATAGAAAGCCCTTACTGTCTGCTACAGCTACACCACTATCTTCTGAACATTACATTACACGGCTTTTCACTTCATCAGTTCATGTGGCAAGGGACAAAGACACAGAGCCAGGAAGCATTAGATAATAAGTTAAATATGATCAATTGTTGTCTTGATTGATTTACCAATGAAAAGAAAACCCCCTGCGCAATTCAGTGACTTGAGATCTATTTAATGCACGACTGAGTGACAAAAGGGGATACAAAGCAAATTAAAATTGATTTAAATTAGAAGTTGTTGAAGTGGCCGCAGTGCAGATCCAGATATACCTCTAACGGTGCGAGGACTTTTACAGCTTAATTGCTACAATACGCCGTATAAATGGAAGCCATTTGTTTATTCTTCGTCAGAATTGGTCACTTAACCTGACTCCAGAATACCGCCCCAAAAATAGAGCACAGTTTCACTTTTCACAGGAATTTTCCAAAAGAAACAATAACCGTTAAATAAAACGTCAGAAAGTAAGCATACAGTATTTTAAAACTGTAAGCTATGAAGTATTTCATTGTTCACCATCATGGACTGTGATTAAAATGTTGTTAAACCAAAGTACCCCACCTGTTAATGTGCATCCATACTGTTTATCACATATCTGGCTGTATTTGCTACACAGCAGGTAGCAAATACAGCAGTTGGAACCCAACAGTCAAAATCAGTTAAAGCTGGCTTACTTAACCTTACAATAACCTCTTATATATGTTGTAATGCCTAAAGCACAGTACTTTATGTCCTTTGCAGACACTACTCTGTTCAAAATGTCCAATTAAATGTTCCTGCCAAATTACATTCTTTGTTTCTTGGCTTATATTTAAGCTCAAAATCGCTTTTTGACACTCCAATATGGCAGCTCATATCCTACAGGGGTCTTTAGCCTTTTGAGCATTCAAATACGCTCCAGCAAAAAGGCACTGCAATCTTTGCAAGTTTCTGGAGTTTGCTATCTGTTGGAGCCGGTCACCCGCCCTGAGTGCGCTAATTACCACAGGGGCCACTGTTGCCTTCTTCATCGACAGTTTCTGTACCTCCTCTCTAAGCCCTTGGTATTTCTCAAGCTTCTCGGGTTCCTTCTTCTTCACGTTGCTGTCACTTGGTAGAGTTTTCTACCACTATGGCCGCCTTCTTCTGCTTGTCCACCACGACCATGTGCGATTGGTTATCTATCAGCAACTGGTCCGTCTGTATGTGGAAGTCCCACAGGATCTTAGCTCGTTCATCCTCAACCAACCTGGGGGGCATGTCCCATTTTGACCTTGAGACTTACAGACCCTGCACCTTGTTGTTACGTGCTGGATTGTCTCAGGGAGATCTCCACACAGTGTGAACCTGGGGTCTTGCCTGATATGGCTCAGAGTGCAATTCATTAATCCCAACTTTGATATTTAAATGAGCTGCATCTATTCATTCTGTTTTATAAGAGCAATTGCAGTATTAGGCCGATCAGACGTTTTTATTCAGCAGTGTTATATTTAATATCACAAAGGCTCGTCTTGTGATGACTTTTCCAGAATTTGTGTGCCGATGAATGCCAAGCTTGAGACACATTAATAGTCTGTCTGTACACAAAAGGCTGTGGGCAGACAAACCTACTTTTGCTGATGCGGGAAACACATCATCACATTCCTTTAAGCTGGAGGAAGTGACTTTTTTCCTCAGGAAAAACCCAGCAGGAAACAATGAAAACTTTCCTGTGTGGCATTTTGTATCAGAATTACAGGATAAACAAACGTTCCTTATTATTGCTTTACAATTTGCAATTTATACTATGTTTAGGAGGAGACTCATTAAATATTCTGGTTAGTTAAAACATGAATTGCTAGTCAAATATGATTCCTTTCATATTAACAACACCAAAAGTGTGAAATTCTGGCATAATTTCTAAATGTAGGCAAGGACATTATTGTAATAAATTGCTCATGTCAGTAATTACTTAAATGTTTAATTTGTGTGTGAGTGGCATTGCAGTGTGTTTTAATGCAGACTATTGACTAAAATCATACTTTGCAACTCCTCTATCTGATAAGCAACATAACTCACCTTTAGGAAAACTTAACTAAGCTGTACCGAATCTTCTCCCCCTGTAATCACTCTTGAGGCAACAGACCAATAGCCAACAATCAGAGCCTCAGCACTATTTAAGATCTATGTTGACACAGAAGATAGATGAGAAAACCTGTAACCCGCCACAAATTTCTAACATCATTTGGCAGGAAGGCCAGACATGAAAACAAACTCACTGCAACTCAATTACAGCATATAATGCTGTAAATGCTGACCCACTCAAGCTGAAATGTGTTGCCTCAAAAATGGATAACGCTAATGACTCAGCTGGAGACGATGGAGATGTGGCTGGGATTTTTACGAGCACTGAACTCAATCATGTCTTCTTACTAAGGTGGGGGATTTGCTGCCTTTTATCAAGTGTGAAAAAATAGACAGGTGCCATTTCTAGCTAAATATACATTCTGCTTAAAAATATAGTGCAAACCAAAGCATCGTGAGCAGTTTTCAGTGCTGCAATCAGTCAGTACTAAATACTATTAAATCATTCGACAATCAGCAATTCATAGGGTGCTTTTATTACCTTTCTGCTATGATCCTATATAACCTCCACAACATGTCTAAAGGTGTAATCTTAAGGACAATCATAGCGTGAAGGGTTCCCAGGGATTAGCTAAACAGCACAAGGAGTTTTAACAGTTCTGTCAGGCTGTATTTTGCTAATTCCTGACATCACCACAATAACATTTTTAATTTAGTAATTTATCTCACTATGGCATGCCAACACATTTTCATTACCACTATATAAAATGAACCCAACACGTGCAAATTGATATTTGACCTAAAGATCTTGCTGAATGAAACATCTAAAGCAGGGGTGCTCAGTCCCAGTCCTCGAGAGCTACCATCCTGCATCTTTTAGGCCCTGTCCACACGTAGCCGGGGATCTCCCAAAACGAAGATATTTTTCTACGGTTCGGCCTGTCATCCACACGGAAACGCAGTTTTGCGGCACGAAAATGGATCTTTTTAAAAACTCCGGCCAAAGTGAAGATCTGCGTTTTCTCCGTATTAGAGGTGTGCGATACTGCATATTTTGGTATCGATCCGATACCAAGTAAATACGGGCCAGTATCACCGATATTGCTACCGATACCGATACTTTTCAATAAATAAGGTGGATGTGTCATTGAATTGGTAAATCTCAATTAATTTTCATGACCATAAGTGTTTTTTTTATTATGTTTCCTTTTTTATTATCAGATACTTAAAACCAAAGACACAATTACGACAAAGTTTATAATTAAATAGAAAATACTTTATTATTGTTGCTGATCTGCGATGCTGCGGCAGGTGAGATGGACTCACCTGCACCCCACCTACAATCACACCGGCTTAAAACAGGTGCTCTTATTGTGTTGTTGCTGTTGGTGGTGATGCGTACGGTTGGCAGCGGGACAGCTGCAGCCATTGAATGTACTGTTACAGCAACCGTGTGATTATTGGTTGGACAGGCATGGGAAGACCGGAGGCTGGCGTGCCAGCGGAACCTGCAAAGCTGGAGACGGAGGTGCGCGTGATCCTGCGTGCCAGTGTTGTGCCAAAAAGGGATTGTTTATATTTAAAC